>VZQC01001546.1:594471-688439 GCA_009823505.1 Rhizomys pruinosus | reverse complement strand
CTGCAGTGAAGGTTTCCTCCCACAGCCTGGTACTGGCATAAAAACAGATCAGTTGACCAATGGAATAAAACTGAAGATCCAAACCTGAGCTCATACAATTTCAGCCACCTCATATTTGACAAGGGGGCCAAGAAAACACAATGGAGGAAATACAGCATCTTCAGTAAGTGGTATTGGCAAAACTGGATCACCACTTGTAGAAGAATGAAGTTAAACCCCTACCTCTCACTCTGTACAAAAGTCAACTCCAGATGGATCAAAGACCTCAACGTGAAACCCCAAACTCTGGAGGTGATAGAAGAGAAACTTGGCAGCAGACTACAAGACATAGGCATAGGAAAAGACTTCCTAAATCAGACAGCAGATGCACAAGAAATAAGATCCACAATTGACAAATGGGACCTCATTAAACTCAAAAGTTTCTGTACATCAAAAGAAACAATAAAGGAAGTGAAGAAAAAACCCACAGAATTCTTTTTTTGAAGGGAAATAATGGTTTTATATGGCAGTTTAAGTGTTGAAAGCAAAGTAAATTGTTTTATAATAAATAAGGAAAAGTCCAACAAGACATAGTATAAACTGCTGAGAGTAAAAGGAAAAATTAAAACAAAAACTGAATCCCCAAACATAACTGATTATAATAGAATTAGCATTCATATTGATATAATGCCTTGTGCTGTTTCAGAACTCCCATCTCTAAGAGTGTCTCTATCTTCTAATTTTCAAGCCAAACCATCAAAATGTTCCTCTACTCTAAACATTTCCTCATTATTAATATTTTTCTCCAGCTATTTCTGGTGGCATTTTATTTTATTTTTGAGAAAAAGAAACACAATCTTCCAAATAAATCAGGAAAGAAATTTATTTCAAAAATATCTTATATCTGAAATGATAATAAAAAGAGATTAATGGATTTCACAAAATCCGTAAATTCATTTATTTAAAGAAAGACCTGAGATAAAATTTCGATCATCATTACACCACATATGATCTGTGGGAAGTAAAATACTGTGCTGTCACTGCTGCTAATGTTAGCACTGGGAGCAGCCTACATTGGTCCTGAATGTCCAGTAGTAAGTTTCCCCTGGAACAGAATGCTGCTGCTGTTAATGCACCTCAAGCACACCTAATACCTAATGTACCTGTTCAACTAACTTAGGACACTATACTATAAAATTTCTGAAACTGTGTCATCCTTCAAGAACTTGTGGTGAATTATACTATAAACAGATGTACACAGAATGGGCTTGCATCTTTAAAACTCTAATTTATGCTAATTTATGTCCCTGAGAAGATAAAGCAGAAACAAATGTACTAAGTAGCAAAAACAGTTCTTGAGAGCACACATTTCTTTTCTTTCTTTGTGAGACATGGTTTCCCTGTGGCCCCAGCTGTCCTGGAACTCATTCTGTAGACCAGGGACCTTGAACTCACAAAGATCCACCTGCCTCTGCAAGTGCTAGGATTAAATGCATGAGCCCCCATGCCCAGCTGAGCACACATTTCTTTTTTTTTTTTTTTTTTATTTCTGTATGTTTATCAATGTACTGTCTGCATGCAGGTTTGTGCACCCGTGTCGTGCAATGCCGCGGAGGTCAGAAGAGGGTCTCGGATTCCCCTGGAACTGGAGTTCTCCTGGAATTGGAGTTTCAGACGGCTCTCGGCCGCCATGTGGGTGCTGGGGATCGAACCCGGGTCCTCTGTAAGAGCGGTCGGCGCTCTTAACCGCTAGGCCATCTCTCCAGCCCCTGAGCACACATTTCTTAATGGCTTAGAGTTTGAAATAGACAAAGAAGCAAGTGAACAGGGAAAGACCAATAATTTATGTTGTCTCTTGTCTCTCACTCATTACTCATGATGTGCCCACCCAGAAGCTTCTCATCAACATACATAGATCAGCAAATGATCATATTGTGGGAATCAGATTGGTCATCAGCAAATACATGGAGACCTGCCCCTGACTTACAGGGGGAAAGTTTCCAATATAAATATACCCAGTAGGAATGACTCAATCAATGACAGTCAAAAGATGAGTCCATTACTTGTTTTGCTATACAAACTGTTCTGCCTCCAAGCATTATAGCTATAACATAGCAGTAGAAGATCCATGAATATTTGAGGCAAAGAGGACAGTTTGGTTAAAAATACATCGTAGTTACATGAAAAACAAACACAAAAAAAAACCCACAAACAAAAAGAACTACTTGGCTTTAGCTCCATATGAATCCAGTATAAAAAAATTCTGTAGAAATAAATATGATCCATTGATTTTGATGGTACCTAGATGAGAACATTGTCCTCTTCTCCTTTTCATTGTGCCCTTGATTCAGTTCTCATTTTCTTTTCTGGGCTTGTCCCAGCAGCACATGTAAAATCAAATTCTAATTTATTTCTGTCTGCAGTACTTAACTATAAATAGCCTGTAAATACTAACTGCATATAAGATACAAAACTGGACAACATAACTAGAGTGATGGAGTCAGTGAAATTTCTACCTATCATCTATCTATCTATCTATCTATCTATCTATCATCTATCTATCATCTATCTATCATCTATCTATCATCTATCATCTATCTATCTATTGTCTGTCTGTCTTTCTCTATCCATATCTGTCTTTCCTTCTTGTTTATTTTTCTTTGTTTCATTGTTTTGTTTCCTGGAATAGTTTTGTGCAATGCATCCCAAGCTTGGTGTGGTGGTGATAGCTCCCTAGTTCCAGCCTCTGTTTTACATTTATTAAGGTTGTATACAACCATGCCCTGCTTAGTGAAGGTCTGTTGATGTTTGAGATACTCTACCATGACACATAGAAAGATTCATCAGTGCTTAACTGTTCATGAGTTATAGAATGTTTTCAGTATTATTCACATAATGTTTTTGGTGACTGATATGAGAATCTCAGTGGAAAATGACCAAACCTAAAAATACTTCTAATGACCATGTGAAATAATACATATACAAATGATCAAATCCTAATTAAAGAACCAGAAAAATGTTTCGTATGTTCAACATAGAACTCAAAGACAGACTTATAGACTGGAGTATTAAAATGTAAAACTATGGATATAAATACCAATGATTATTTAACTTTGTGAAATTATTATTCAAACTAACACAAGGAATTATAGAATTTTTGGAGAAAATAATTTTTCTGTAAAAAATTTGGTTCACTTGACTTTATATATTTTATAATATAGAAAGTTGTGAAATTATTCCCGAGAAAGCAGGAATTATACATGTGGTAATATTGGAGAAGATGTGGAAATTCCACTGAAGCAGCTTGTTTCTCTGCAGAACAAATTTCTTGAAAATATGCTTTGACATTGCAGACAGATATCAGTGTCTAGATACCACTATATTTCTTACCGGGATTACAAATGGTAACTATCTCTAGAAATATATATTTCTTGAGACTTTCTAAGCATGTAGTTTTTCTAAAGCAAGATTATTTTTAGCAAGTCAGTGAGAACAATTTGATAGTTTTACCTCTATTTCAACATGTTTAAATGCACAAAATTAAATGTACTTTATTGTTGTTGTGAACCTTCCACATTACATTGAAGCTGGAACTAAAGTGTGTAACACATTCTAATTTTCTAAAATCCTCAAATATATTTTTTGTACAAAATAGTTAAAGAGTGATATTTACTACAGCATACAAAACTACCAAAGCTGAACAGCTTAATGAGTAACCTAAGTTCACAGAATAATTGAACAGTAAGCTTTTATTCATTTTTGTATAGCTTTAAAATACCACCAAAGGTCAAAATGAAAAATCAGGGAAAGGAAAAATCATGGCAGACTAATTATATAGCAGCTTAAGCACGGTAATGTTTTTCTTATATGGACAGTTTTCATCAAGATAATAAATTGCTATTTTATAGCTTAGTGATTTACATAAATGTATTCAATACTTAACCCAGATGCTTGACTTAAAGAACATTAAAAAGTAGTTCTTATATACAAGATGTTTAGATTGAAAATATAATTTAAAAATCTGAAGTTCTAATTAGTAGATACATATTTTCCTGGGTTCCAATTAACAAAATTTATTAAATGTTAAATTGAATCACAGTGCTATTTCAGATTTGGCATAATAATCACTTTTGTCCTCCTATTGTATTGTTTCATAATGGCATGTACTAGAGAAAGAGTATAAACTTAATAAAAATACTAGTCTCAGCCAGGCGTGGTGGCACAGGCCTTTAATCCTAGCACTTGGGAGGCAGAGGCAGGTGGATCTTTGTGAGTTCAAGGCCAGCCTGGTCTACAGAGTGAATTCCAGGACAGCTGGGGCTACAGGGAGACCCTGTCTCAAAAAGACCAAAAAAAAAAAAATACTAGTCTCATCTCTTTCAAAAGAAATAATGGAAAGACATAATGCACCATATTAGGAGACTTTTCTCTGACTTGTCTTTTTCACTGGAAAGAAATGATAGATTTCTTTAAGCAAAAAATGCCATATATTGTTGATATTTTTAAATTAGCATTTTTCTCCCAGTGATGTTTACTCTTGTGATTAGACATAAGCTACTGTACTGAGCACACAGGAACAGAGGTTCTTTGGTGATGTTTGAAATTTGAAATAGAGTGGTTGCTAGCATAATTAAAATCTCTAGTTGGTGTTATTTTATGTTCTGATAAAGTTTAGTGGAAATTTTTCTATTGTTCTCTCAGTGTTGTCATTCAACAATATTGAATCTATTCTCTAAAGTGTTGCTAGAGAACTATCATTTCTCAGTTTTCTAGGCATGACAGAGAATATTCAGATGAGAAAATAGTATGCCTATGTATTATTTTCACCAATCTTCTGTGAGTGTTCTGACAGGCATTTAGCTAGTCCCTATGTCTGCAATGTCACTTTCTAGTTATAGAAATTTAGTGCATCACTCAACATACATCCTTATAAATAAAGAGGAAGTTGAATTTATAATCACATCTTAGAGTTCTTATGGAGAAAAACAAATTCAACTGTTTTTGAGCCTTATTTTTTTTTTAAAGGCTGCAAGCCAGATCTTAAAATTAATGTCTCATAGTACTTCTACTATAATGAATTTAAATTAAAGATGAAGCAGATTAGATGATATTTACCAAGGGCTAGGAAAGAGTGGGAAGAACACAAATGTGTACAAACAAAGTTTCAGTCATATAAGAGGGGTAGGTACTAAATATCTGTTATACCCTTAATATGTACAATCAATATATTCAAATATAAATGTGGACAAAGTTCCTTGAAAGACTAGGACCATACACCATACTCTATACTTTCTGCAGGACTAATGAGCTAGTAGAGCTTCAGTGACTGTGGAAAGGCTGGAATGCCGTATATCCTAGAGCCTACTTCAAATTTATCTTGGGCTACCTTTAACAACTATATTTTGGCTGGCCATAGTGGCACATAGCACTCGGGAGGCAGAAGCAGGCAGATCTCTGTAAGTTCAAGGCCAACCTGGTCTATAGAGTGAGCTCCAGCCCAGCTGGGGCTACAAGGAGACCATGTCTCAAAAAGACCAAAAAAACATAAACACTTTATTTTAGGGGCTGGAGAGATGCCTCAGCATTTAGTAGCAGTGAGTGGCTACTCTTGCAGAGGAACCAGGTTTGATTCCCAGCATCTCCATAGTGGATAACAACCATCCTAACTCCTGTTCCAGAGTCCTCTACATTTTTCTGACCTCCCTGGGCACTGCATGGCTTGGGTGAATTTACGTACATGCAGGCAACACACTCATACACTTACAATAATAAACAAAATGTGTAAAAAAAGAACAACATCTTAGTAGCCATTACTCTCACACTTCTGTACCTGGCCTAACAACCTTTTGACTAACAGATGACAGCTTTTGGAATGTGTTAACTAAACAGACCACTACATTCCACAAACCAAGAGGCTAAATATTTCCTCAGATAACAATTTAGGCCTAAAGTAGACAGTGTACTACTTTGCGTTATTCACATACTTGTTTCCCACAAAGTACTTGAAAAGAGCCTTGCTTTATGACTGTTTTTGTTCTGTTACTAAAGAAACATAAAATTTCTGATAAATTGAACATGGGATGTGGCATAATTGGAATCTGGATTTCTGGGCCATGTTCATTCAAATTGGCTCCAGACTAGATTATCCTTCCTCTTCCCTTTGTGGTGAGATCTCTGAATTTACATTGACATAGATGTCGAACTAACAACCATAGGCAATAAATATCTGAGTATGCCTTTGCTTTTACAAGATTTTGTGGATACTGAAATTTGGATATTACAGAAATTTAATTTGTAGTAAATAATTTTATGTTTATAACACATTAAAATACAGTTACATAGAAAAGATTCTTCTTACGTAGACTCCTCAAAGGTCAGGGAGAAAATATGGGCAAGTATTAACACTGTTTTCATTCAATTTCCACTTCTCTGGACAGACAGGCATCTTCAGAAACTCTAGGAAGTTGTAGAGATTGAGTTAATAGATGATAGTCTATTTCATTTTATTTTATTTTTTTTAATGTTTTGCCTAGATGCAAGTGTACCTGTGCATGTGAGAGCAAGGGAAGCCAGGAGACAACTACAGATCCCCTGGAACTGAAATTACATTTAGCTTCCATAAGGATGTTAGTTTCCATGTGGGTGCTGAGAACCAAAGCTTGGTCCTCTGCAAAAGCAGCCACAGGTCTTAACTGCTATGCCATCTCTCCAGCCCTTATAAATTATGAAAATGTAGACACTCAAGTTTCCATCAAATGATTACAAACATAAAGATGACTTGCATAATACATTGATTATAATACTACTTTAATTTTTGTCAATTACTTTATGAGCTCAGTGAAAGCAAGTAGTAAATCATTTTCATCATAACATTTATGTTAATTCAACCCTTGTCATTTAATAGGAAATAATTTTAAAGTTAAATATATACTTGAATAATCATGATTATTTTTTTTATTTTATATATTATTATCAATATGGAAATATGATTACATTCTGAATAATATAAGCACTTCAAATATAGTGCCATAAAAAGGTAGATTTCTACCAACACATTTTCTATTCTGCTCATTATTGCAAGTCCTGTGGAGATACTCGAGAGGCTTTTTAACTACAAGACCAACACAGCAGCTAGCCTGTTTTGTTTCCTTTTATTTTTTTCTTTTTTTTATTTATTGAATATTTCAAGTGTTTCATACATAATTTTTCAGTCAGTCTTAATCATCTTTATATCTGCTGATCCCTAGGAACCCTCCCGTAATGTCACTCCCAGTTCACACATTCTATCATTTGTGCTAGGGTCCATGCCCCAAATTCCTCTCCCCTCTCCCTGCCTACTCATCAGTGCCAGCTCATCTCCTGAGCTCTAGTCAGCCTATCCTGAGTGCTCTTTTGTAAAGAAGGGTAGGTCATCCTCACCCAAAAGTGTCAGCTGCCAATATTTCTTCAGGTAAGGCTGGGTTCTGGCTCTGATACCTTTTTTTTTTTTTTCTTGTAAAAGTAAGAGTTTATTTGAGCTTAATGTTGACTGTTCCAGGGGAATTATAGTTCACCATGGTGTGAGGCATGGTGGCAGGAGGTGCCTGAACAGAAAGCCAATATTCACATCTCAAGCTGGCCAGAAAACAGCCAACTACTCGAGATAGGCAAGATCACATATTTCATATTCATATATATATATATATCTCATCTATATTTATATATATGAATTGTGTATTTCATTCCAATTTGCACACATTCCCCTCTCCCTGCCCCCATCCAACCCTTTTCATGCCTTCTGTCATACATGTTTTCCATTTTTCTTTCAGTCTTTCCAAGGTTTTCTCCTGCAGAGGCTTGCTTTTTTGGCAGAGTTTAAAAGTATCATTCAGTTTTTTAACCCAGTCTTTATGTTGTTGTGTTTCTCTCCTCTTCGTGTAGCTCCTGAAGGGATTTTGTCCAGCTGAGCTTGTATGCATCTTGTGCATGCTGATATTAATACTATAGGTTCATAAGAACAGGGTCCCAGAAGCTTATAAGATTCATTTTCTTTGGTCTTCCAACACCAACCTGGCTCTTATGATCTTATTTCAAGGTTACTATAGCATGAATGATGTCTGGGGAAGAGACCACTCAGCATCAGGGTGGGTTGTATAAATCCAGAAGAGGGATCCATGGATTGGTCACCCATGTTCCTGCATGTAGTCACAATAAACTCACTAAGCTAGACTTGGGTTATCTGAAGATAAACTAGTACATGCTATAGAGAAGATACTGCGAGTCAATAATTTGACAGAAAATAAATGTTTTATCAAAAAGGCTCTCAGATAGATAGATAGATAGATAGATAGATAGATAGATAGATAGATAGATAATTTTGGGGACTTCATACCTTATATTTTAATAAAGTTTTGACATCCTCCCCTTTCTGAACCTGTCAAAGCCCATCCACCTGATTTCATACATTCTGTCAATATGTTAAGGCCTATCTAATCAAGTTTGTGTACTTAAATGACCCATGATATAAGTTTATCCACTGGAAACTGTTCAGCCTATACAAGTTCATAGGAGCAAGTTCTCTCAGAAGTCCAGAAAACTAAGATAATTTGTGGTCATGCACCACCCTTGGCTCTTACAATCTTTTACTCCCTCTTCTACAATGGGTCCTGAGCTCTGGGTGGGTGAGTTTTAATATAGGAGTCTAATCCAAAGACATGTACTCTGCAGTTTCTTGTTCTCTATACTTTAGTCAGTTCTAGCATTCTGTGTTAATTGCCCTCTGTTGGATGAATAAGCTTTGCTTGTGAGAGTTGAGACATGCAACAGTATTTTCTCTACCCATAGAGACCTCAGGAAGACCTCTGGAGGATCAGGAGCAGGCCTAAGCCCTTGGTTGGAATTGGACTAAATAAAGATTCTTATCCCTGGGGCCCCAAGTTTTTAACCAGAAGGCAGAAACAAGTGGATCTTGATAAGAGCAAACCAGTATCATCTGTTGTGTGAGTTCCAGCCAGCTCAGGCCACAGAGACCATCTCAGGGGGAAAAATGAGACTTTGGAATAACGGGAAAGTTAAAAGATGCCATTAAAGAAATTTCTACAGTAAATTTAATCTGCACCAATAGCAGAAAGAAATTGGTGAACAGTGATATTTGGTTTGTGGTATAATTCACTAGATTCATTATTCTATGAAGAAATCTATTGTGAAACTCTATCATTATGAATACTAAAATTTTTCTGGACTTTTTTGTCAATAATTTATGCATTAATATGGTGCCTCAGGTTCAGTATAAATTTCCAGTGTTTATAAAATGGCAATGCACCATTCTCAGTGAAAGAAAGGTTTTGATACACAGTATACAATGTTGACACAACACAAGGGATTGCAGTGTGGGGTGGGACCATGCCACATGGAGATTACTCTGTGATTTTGATCATGGGACTTCATGAACAAATGTGTACTCATTCCAGATGGGGAACCAAAAATGGATTGGAGAAATGCTTCCCCTCAAGTCTAGTGTAGTGAACTAGATAGTTTATTGAGGTTACATTTGCAGTGCATGAACCACTCAAAAGCAACTGGTATCAAGGAAAAGCCAATTCCAGAATGGATCATGAGATCTACACCCTTAAAAGTCCTGCTTAACTACTTCTCAGTTCCTCAGCATCTAGGTAACTTGAGAGGTCACAATCTCTTATATCCAACAATCCACTTTAAAAAAAATTTTTTTATTTAATTTTTTGTACGTGTATAAATGTACCGTCTGCATGTAGGTTTGTGCACCTGTGTCATGCAATGCCGTGGAGGTCAGAAGAGGGTGTCAGATTCCCCTGGAACTGTAGTCAAAGACAGCTCTCAGCCATCATGTGGGTGCTGGGGATCAAACCCGGGTCCTCTGCAAGAGCAGTCGGTGCTCTCACCCACTAAGCCATCTCTCCAGCCCCCAACAATCCACTTTTATAACCTTGTAGGGTAGCCTTTATAATATTTTATTTACATATTTTAATTGAGCATTTGTACATCTCATACAATGGTGTCTAATCAAACCCATCCCTCCCCATGTTCCAACCCCCATCAGAATTCATACATTACAACACCCAAGCTAAGCCCTATCCAGTCACATTCCCACACCCACACAAGCTTCTGTCCAAATTCATCCACTGGAGTCTAGTCAGCACATCTATACATCTTAGGGAAGGCATACTCTTCTTCACTCAGCAGTAGTGCAATGCAAACATAAAGCCACAACTAGTCAACCTTCAAAGCATGGGAGCCTCCAGAGTGTGCATCTCTGCAGTGGACAGCTATATTAAACTACACCCACTCACAGATGAGAGATCATTGCAGAAGAGGACATGTTAATATTGTTAAAATCCAGGGATGGCACATGAATTTAGAGAAGCAGAGGCTTACAGTCTACTGGAAGTTTTCACAATTGAACTTGAGGCAATTTCGGCATCAGGCAGGAGACCTGTTTCAACTCAGACAACATCTCAGAGAGGAACAAGAGAAATGGGTGGGGGACTGACTCTGGACAGAGAACTACAAGAAATTGTTAATCTTTCAGTTTTAATTTTTCCTGATTGATGAGGTTCAATATCTGAGTATTGGAGCCTTCCTTCTCCCCCTAGTAGGGGAAGTTTCTTATTTAGATGTCAGTGGGGCTACCAGTGAGGCTAGGCTTTACCCTCATATGAGATTTAAAAAAAGTGAAATAAGTGATCAAAAATGAAGGGTAGCAGGTGTTCAGTTTCTTCCCTAGAGTGATATCAGGAGATATGTGCAAATAGCTAAGCTTTCTGTCTGTACTTCTGTCAAGGAGACAGATTGAGCTGTGTTTTCCCTGACGAATTTGGTGTCAGCCTCTCCTATCTGGCTATAACTTAGCAGAATATTGATCTTCTGCCTTCAATTCTGCACAATAGATGATTGTAAACTGTCCCTTTATTTCCTCCCTCCCTAGTTAACACTTGGTTCTCTAGGGAAGCATATTATAGGCAACAAGCTTGCTGCTCCATCTTTTCTGGGCAGGCCCAAGAGAAGCTCAATATCTACTCTTCCTGTGTACAGTGAGGTGTTGTCAAATTTCAGCTACTGATCGTGGGAAATTTAATAGCATACACACTTACCCTATTTTCATGCTGCCCCTCAATAGGAAGAAAGCCTGCTACAAACAAAGATACAAAAATCACTAATCATCTCAAGAACCAGAAAAGTCAAAGTGCACCACATTAAGAGGCAACAATACCATTATTAAGTTGTATTGGAACCATGTAACAAGGGTTTCTTTCTTTTTATAAGTATATTTTATTAATATTTTGAGAAGTTTATACATGCATACAATGTGTCACTCCCTTCTACTCTTCCAAATCCTCCCAGATCCGCCCCAAACGTCCTCTGAATTTCACATTTCACATCCTATTAAAAAAGAACTCAGTAGATGTGATTTATGCCATACATATCTGCATGGATATAGAACCATGCACTGGAGAATGATAACCCACCAGGGGCCACATTCTGAAAGAAAACAGACACTTCCTATTTGGGCAGCTGCCAATTGTCAGTTGATGCTCAGATAGGAGTAGAGGTCCACAATCCTATCCTCTCCTCATATGGGAATGTCTAATGTCTTTTTCTTGTGCAGATTTTGTGCAGGAAACCAATAAAATAAATACTGTAGTTAGACATAATGTCATGACAAATTAGTTTTTTCCCCATTCCTTTGATTTTATATTACTCTGAATTCCACATGCATACCCTCCATCCATATACCAAAAATTCCTAACTCTGAAAACAAATGGTATTTTAGTTCTAGAACCTGTTAAGGGATTCACAATATATAAGCACAGTTGTTTTCAGATCACAAGGAATATAGCATTAACATTGCTACATTTTCCTTACAACTAGGTACTTGGCGCTAGCATCCACAGATGAGGGATGCCATTAGTCTTTTGTTTTTCTGGGACTGTGTTACTTCACTTAACATGACATCTTCTAGTTCCATCCATTTACCTGAAATGTTCAAGATGTCATCTTTCTTTACCTCTGCATAGGACTCCATTGTGCAGATGTACCACATTTTCTCTTTTTTTTTTTTTTTATTTTTTTTTTTTTTTTATTTATTTTTGTATGTGTATGAATGTACTGTCTGCATGCAGGTCTGTGCACCCGTGTCGTGCAACGCCGCGGAGGTCAGAAGAGGGTCTCGGATTCCCCTGGAACTGGAGTTCTCCTGGAATTGGAGTTACAGACGGTTCTTAGCCGCCATGTGGGTGCTGGGGATCGAACCCGGGTCCTCTGCAAGAGCGTCGGTGCTCTTAACCGCTAGGCTATCTCTCCAGCCCCCACATTTTCTCTATCCACTTGAGGGGCACTTGGGTTGGTTCCACCTCTTCACTATTTGAAGAGAACTGCAATAAACATGGCTGTGCATGTATCTCCAGGGGTGGTATGACTGGGTCAGGCGGGAAGTTCATTTTAAGTCTTCCAAGGGTTCTTCACACTGATTTCCATAGTGGTTATAAGAGTTTACATTTCCATCAGCAGTAGATGAGTATTCCCCTTTCCCCACAACCTCTCTAGCACTTGGTATCGTTTTTTTCTTGATCCTAACCAGGCTTATAGGAGTGAGATGGTATCTTAAAGTGGTTTTACTTTGCATGGCCTTAATTATTAGACATTGAACACTTTTTAAGATGTTTCTCAGCCATTTCTAATTCCTCACTTGTGAAGTCTCTGCTCAGCTCTTTGCTCCATCTTTTGAGTGAGTCATTTGTTTTCATTCGTCTTTGTTTTTTGAGTAGTTTATATAATCTAGAAATCAATCCCACTCTGTGGGTATTCTCTTCACTTCCTTGATTGTTTCATTTGATGTCCAGAAGCTTTTGAGTTTAATGACGTCCCATTTGTCAATTATAGATCTTATTACCTTTGCAGCTGCTGTCTGATTTAGGAAGTCTTTTCCTATGCCTATGTTTTGCAGGCTACTGCCAACATTTTCTTCTATCACCCACAGTGTTTTGGGTTTCATGTTGAAGTCTTTGATCCACTTGGAGTTGACTTTTGTACAACAGTACCTATAGGATACTTTAAAAGCAGTCCTAAGAGGGAAGTTTATACCCTGGGCACCTACATTAAGAAAACAGAAAGAGCACAAGTGAACGATCTAACACTGCAGCTAAAAGCACTTGAGAGACAACAAATGAGCCCTAAACACAACAGACAGGCAGGAATAACAAACATCAGAGAAGAAATCAATGAAATAGAAACAAAGAAACCAATACAAAAAAACCAATGACTCCAAAAGTTGGTTCTTTGAGAGAATAAACAGGATAGACAGACCTCTATACCAGTTAACCAAAAGAAAGAAAGAAAGAAAGAAAGAAAGAAAGAAAGAAAGAAAGAAAGAAAGAAAGAAAGAAAGAAAGAAAGAGAGAGAAAGAAAGAAAGAAAGAAAGACAAAGCAAGTCCAAATCAACAGAATCCCTCATAAAAGGGGAAATATCATAACAGACAATGAAAAGATCCAGACAAATGATATGGGAATACTTCAAAAACCTATATTCTACTAAGTTTGAAAACCTAGGAGAAATGGATGAATGTCTGAAATTCTGGGAATCACCAAAGCTTAACCAAGAAGAGATCGACTGCTTAAACAGACCCATAATACATGAAGAAATTTAAGATGTAATAAGAAACTTCCCAACTAAAAAAAGCCCATACTCAAATGGTTTCATGGCAGAATTATATAAAACATTTCAAAAAGACTTACAACCATTATTACTCAAATTGTTCAGAAGGAAACAAGCAGAGGGAAATCTCCCAAATTCCTTCTATGAAGCCAGCATCGCTCTAATACCAAAATCAGGGAAATATACCAAAAGGAGAACTATAGACCCATCTCCCTAATGAATGAACAGAGATGCAAAAATTCTCAACAAAAACTTGCAAACCGCTTATGGATCCACATCAAAAAGATCATCCATCATAACCAAGTTTGATTCATACCAGAGATGCAGGGATGGTTCAACATATGAAAATCAATAAATATCATAAAATACACAAATGAACTGAAAGACAAAAATACACAATCATCATCTCAATCGACACATAAAAGCCTTTGACAAAATCCAGCATCTCTTCCTGCTTAAAGTGTTAGAGGGAACTGGATTGGAGGGAACATTCCTCAATGTAATCAAAGCCATATACAGGAAACTCACAGTCAACATCATCCTAAATGGAGAAAAAGACAGAAGCATTCCCCTTAAAGGCTGGAACTGGGCAAGGCTGCCCCTGTCAACAATCTTCTTCAATATAGTGCTTGAAGGGCACTTCAAGCACTTGCTAGGGCAATAAGGCAATGAAAGTAAATTAAAGGAATACTAATTGGAAAAGAGGAAGTCAAGCAATCCCTTTTTGCTGACAAGATGTTTGTTTAACTAAGGGATGCTAAAAACTCCACCAGAAAACTCCTGAAATGATTAAGCGTTTCATTAAGGTGGCAGGGTACAAAATTAACCTAGAAAAATCAGTAGCCTTTCTTTACCCCAACAATAAGCAACTGAAGAAGGAATGCAAGGAGACCTTACTAATCACAATAGCCTCAAAAACAATAAAATACCTAGGAACAAACCTAACCAAAGACACCAAATATCTCTACAAAATATTTTAAACCCCTGAAGAAGGGAATTGAAGAAGACATCAGAAGATGGAAAGACCTCCCATGCTCATGGATTTGGAAAATTAATATAGTAAAAATGTCCATTCTCCCTAAATTAATATACAGATTCAGTGCAATCCCATTTAAAATCTCCAAGAGTTTCTTCACATGCTTGGGAAAAAAAAGTCCTTAATTTCATATGGAAAAACAAAAGACCCTGAATAGCCAAAGCAACCCTGAGCAAAAAGAGCAATACAGGGGTGATCTCTATACCAGACTTCAAACTATACTACAGGGCTAAAGTCATAAAAATAGCTTGGAACTGGCACAAAAATGGACCTGTTGACCAATGGAACAAAACTGAAGATCCAAACTTGAACACATACAATTTCAGCCACCTCATATTTGACAAGGGGGCCAAGAATACATAATGGAGGAAAGACAGCATCTTCAGCAAGTGGTGTTGGCAAAACTGGATCACCACTTGCAGAAGAATAAAGTTAAACCCCTACCTCTAAAAATATCTTAAAAACAGACTATTTGACAGCTGAAATTCAAATGACAATGCATTTTATGTAACACAGTAGAGGCCAGAGGAAGTGACTCATGGTTTTTAAGAAAGATAGCAAGAACATGAAAGAAACAGAATAAGAAGGCAAATTAATATTAAAGTCCTTCTGCCCTTAGTGTAATGACTGTAAATACCTTTCATAAACAAATTGAAACTAAGATATTCTTAAAATGCAGGATAACAGAAGAAAGGCTTATATTAGCTAAAATGGGAAGAAGGATCCTTATCAAAATTTTAATGTCAGCATTCTGGTTCTATATTTTAAGTGTTTCCAAAGTTATTAGTCTTAAAGTAAACTTGATAAGAAGCACAGATAATTTCTTTTTATTAGAGTATCTAACCTATGCAAATATATAATTATTTAAGAATTAAAAGTTTAATTTAATAACTGTCAGGCCTGATTATTTTTCACTACAATGATGTTAAATTAATTAATTAAATGAGACTATAGTATCTGGAGAAATGGCTCAGAAGCTAAGAGCAGAGGTTGCTTTTTCAGAGAACCTGGGTCCAATTGCCAGAATCCACATGGTGACTGCAAATTACAACTTTTCATAATTCCAGTTCTGAAGGATCCAATATCCTCTTTTGAAGTTCTGTAGGCATTGCGTTAACTGAGTGTACTTACACACATGCAGACAAAACACCCACACATAAAATATAAATGAAAAATTAAATATTAAAAAAATAAAATGAGACTATAAGAATATGGTAAGTAATGGATGGAGAGGTGGGTGGTTTTCTATAAGGAACTTTCAATTAGGCATATGACTGTCAATAAAATATCTGCTAAACCTCAGAACAAAACAAATAAAAAAGAGAAGAAATTGAATGTTTCATGTATAAGCTATGAAAAATTATTCAATGATGTACTCAATGAGATAAACCTCTTCCATAAACTATTTCCTGTCATTCACTTAAGAACATGGAGATTTCAAAAGGTACTGATAGATTCTTTGGAAGTTTTCTCCTCCTTTTCCTTATCCACCTTCTTTTCAGTTTCTTCTTCCTCCTCCTTGTCCTTCTCCCCCCTTCTTCCTCCTCCTTCTCCTTCTCCTCCTCCTTCTCCTCCTCCTCCTCCTCCACCTCCTCCTCCTCCTCCTCCACCTCCTCCTCTTCCACCTCCTCCTTCTCCTCCTTCTCCTTCTTCTCCTTCTCCTCCTCCTTCTTCTTCCTCTTTTCCACTGAGTAATATTCAGTTTTTCTCATGAACATGAATAGAGGAAAAGCAGCTGAAACAGGGACAATATATCAGGTGCCACATTGCTGAAGAAAGACTTTCCTCTGAATTTTTCAAACTCCAACAGCTTAATGATTAAGGTGCAGTCTATAATCCTTCCATATCACTACTGTTGATTCTGGCTTGATCTTGTGCTGACACCTACATGTTATACATGCCCATGTGTCCAATGGCCCTATTATGTCCAGAAGATGCCCTATCATGTCCAGAAGATACCATTTCACAGTAATCTTCCCAAATCTCTGTCTCCTACAGTCTTTCTAACTCTTCTTTCATGATGTTTCCTGAGCCTTGGAAAGTGGACATATAGATGTTTCATTTAGGGCTGTAACTCCAAAATTGTTTAATCTCTAGACTTTGACAAGATTTTTCTGATAAGGGTTGAAAATATACTAATCTGTGGGTACAAAGGTGAGACTTTAGAAGGCAGTTTGATACTCTGTCCTCTTTGCAAATTAGTAGTAGTAGATTCTCCCCTTGAGCCTATGACCTTTTGACACATTGGTGCTTGGCCAAGATTATATAACCAGACTTGGGCTACATTTTATGGAGTGGGTCTTACACTCAATAAGAATATTTATTTACTCTCATAACTTTAATGTAATTATCTTATCAGGTCAATGAAGAAAAATGTATAATAGAATGCATCCTAGTGATCTTAGAATGAATCCTATTTAACACATTATTTAAAAGTCTGAAGAAAGACCAATTTACCATCAGAACACAGGCGAGGAAATGGTCAAAAGCCTCTTGCCTCAATTTGTTGGTGAGCTATGCATGAGTCAGTACGAATTTGTTAAATATATATTGAGTGCATTACTTTTCCGTTGCCATGATAATACACCATGACCTAAACTGTTTATAGAGGGAAGATGTTGGGGTTGGAGAGATGACTTAGCAGTTGAGTGCAGACTGCTCTTGCAGAGGACCCGGGTTCGATCCCCAGCACCCACATGGCGGCTGAGAACTGTCTTTAACTCCAATTCCAGGAGAACTCCAGTTCCAGGGGAATCCGAGACCCTCGTCTGACCTCTGTGGCATTGCACGATACGGGTGCACAGACATGTATGCAGACAGTACATTCATACACATAAAAATAAATAAAAAAGATTAAAAAATAAAATAAAATAATAATAAATAAAATTTAAAAAAAAAGAAGGAAGATTTTATTAGGCTTACAATTCCAGAGTGATAAAAGTCCTCAGTTGCTGGTGAGTCATGGCAAGGGGCCAAAACCAGAAAGCTTAAAGTTCACATCTTCAAGTAGGCACAAGTAGTAGAGAAAAAAAAACTGGAAATGGGACATGGCTACTAGTCTCAAAACACACCCTCAGTGACATGGTTCCTCTAGCATGGCCATACCTCCTACAACCTATATGGCACTCTCCAAACAGTACCAGCATCTTTGGTGGAAGTATTTAAATAATTGGAGATTGGGAGGACATATTTTCATTGAACCACCACATCCACATTCTGTTCCCCAAAGTTTCATGACCATTTCATAACACAAAATGCATTTTGTTTAACTTTGAAAAGCCTGAAAGCCTTTAAGAGTCTCAACACTATACAAATTATAGAGTCCAAAGTCTCTTCTGATAATCAAGAGAATATCTTAACTATAAGTCCCTGAACAATAGAAAATGCAAATTACATATATTCAGTGTACCATGTCACAGAATATATTTTACCATTCCAGAATGGAACAAGGAAACAGATTGAAATTCTGGATCAGGGGCTGGAGAGATGGCCTAGTGGTTAAGAGCGCTGACTGCTCTTACAGAGGACCCAGGTTCAATCCCCAGCACCCACATGGCAGCCGAGAACCATCTGAAACTCCAATTCCAGGAGAATCTGACGCCCTCTTCTGACCTCCGCGGCATTGCACAACACGAATGCACAGACCTGCATGCAGACAGTACATTCATACAGTACATTCATACACATACAGAAATAAATAAAATTTAAAAAAATTAAAAAAAAGAAATACTGGATCAAAGCAAGGCCAAAACTTAGCTGGGCTCAAACTAAATTCTATATATTCCATGTCTGATGTGTGGGAGATTAGGTCAAGAACTATAGATGGCTCTACTACCCCAGCTTTCCAGCCTAAAATATACATCTCTTTCTTGGGCTGATACTATTCCCTTTGTACAGCACTCCTTGGCAGAGATATAACAAGTCTGATATTTCCAATATCTTAAGATGTTGGTTAACATTCAGGCTTCAGCTTTATAGCTGCAGAGAATAGCTTTTCATGGCCTATTGGCTTCCTAGAGCCTGCTATACAATGTGTAGCTTTGGTGGCTCTCTGAGAACCCATGGACCCTCATTCAAATAACCACCCTGAGTATATTAAGTGGCAAGTATTCCATTCATATATATCCATATATATCTATATAAACACACACACACACATATATATATATATATATATATATATATAGCTAATGGTCTGAATTGGAATGAAATCATTGCCTTATTTACCAAGAGTTATTAAAAAAGGAAATGACAGAGCTGGAGAGATAGCCTAGCGGTTAAGAGCACCGTCTGCTCTTGCAGAGGACCTGGGTTCAATCCCCAGCACCCACATGGTGGCTGAGAACCATCCTTAACTCCAGTTCCAGGGGAATCCGTCTCCCTCTTCTGACCTCCGCAACATTGCATGACAGGGGTGCACCAACCTACATGCATACAGTACATTCATACATATAAAAAAATAAATAAAATTTTTAAAAAGGGAAATGACAAAAAGTGAAGAAAAATTAAACTTTAGGCATTTATAAGATTCTTTATGAAAAATTTAACATTTTTACTAATCAGTTAAACTCTAATTCTCATGGCAACTTTGGTGAATTCAGAAAGTTCCGCCCACATATATGTCTCACAGAATCTTATATCTTCTAATCACTATAGTGAAGATTGTGCAATGTAGTGAGAGAAGTGTCTTACATTTGGATGTCATCATTAGGAGTAAATTACATAGCATTTATGGTCTAAAGTTGATAAGGAATTAGACTTCAGTCCTATCTGATTATTTTTACCATGAGAAGGGAGGAAACACTTAGCTCTTTACCATCATCTTTGCCTTAAAAAGAAATACATAAAGAAAATACAGCACGTGGAATATATTCAGCTACAGTAACTTCTATCATTTTCTTAGCACTAAAATTACATTAAAAATAGATATGATAGATATGAGGTCATTGAGCAAGTGAGCTTGTCAAACAGTTAAGAAGAGCTTTTGATATGTGCAACAGTGTGCCACAGTACAGGAAGGATCACACAGTTACCAGGAACATACTTCTGAAGTGCACATTTTAAGAGTGAAACTAATTAGAACCCACCCTCTATAATATTTTTCCTGGAGATCTGACTACCCCACAATGTTACAGGATCATGGGTTTGATTTACAATATTGCAAAGTTCAGGTTATTCATCAAGGGTGGCCCTACTCTGAAAATTGAATTCATAAATTAAATGCAGTTCTGCCCAATGAAATGAAATGTTTGAATTTGGCTCTCAATTATTTATGAATCATACATCTCCTTTAAAGAGATATCACCTTAGGTAACCAGGTGATGCTCAGAATGTATCATTAAGTTCCCTCAATGAAATGATATTGAATGAGTCGTCATGGTAACTTAGATGCCATTCTGAAACTACAAATTCTCACTGCTCCTTTAATAAAAACATGAAAATATTCAGCACCAAAATATTTTTTTTCATTTAGGTATTTTTTTTACTCTTTTGTTAAATATATTAATTTAAAATCTCTCATGTTACAGTAATTATCCTGTTATTTTCTTCCAAGCAGGTCTATGGAAATGGTTCAATAACAGAAGTTAAAAAAGAAAGTTATTACAACAAATATCAGGAAAAAAATCATTAACGGAGAAGGAAAGACCAACATTTTAGATATAAAATGTTATCTAACACATTATAACTCTTATAAAGCAGGCTCCTTTACCCCTACAGATAGTGGATTGGGAAAGTTTCTCAAGCATAGCTCCCCAGATTCTCACTTGAGCTCTTAGCCAAGGAATCTGTTGGCTTTGCTAGCTGAACTCATCTACAAGAACTGACGGCTGAAAATTTAGGGCTGCATTAGGATTTTAGGATTCTTCCACTCACAGAAAAAGATGTGGACAAGAATTTCAGCTCCATAAAATCTATCTTTTGCTTTCAAAATTAGAGCAGTCTCCCATCTGAAACTTCAGGATCAAAATTTTAGTCTAAAACTTTATATTAATCATAACCACAGGAAAAAGTTTAGGAAAAAGCTCAGTTACCCCAAGCAGCACAGCTGTCATTTACTAGCTTGTCAAAGCACAGGGAGATCTATTTAAACAGAAACAATGTTCAATATCTCAGATTTGGTTTAAGATATCTTTTGTATATAAATAAGCTAATAGACAAAAGATTATTTAAGATTTATAAATCAGCAAAACAAAAAAGTCATAAAATTTACAAAGAAAATATAAAGCCAAGAGCCTATGCAGTACTGGCAGAAATCAGTAAGAGAATTCAGACACAAATAAATAAGTAAAGAAATAAATAAGTTAATTAATTTTTAAAACTTTCATGAGTATGTTTTATATTTTAATTGACTTTTTGTGTATTTCATACAGAACATCTTAAATACTTTTTATACACTTCCCTCATGACACCTGCCCTCCAGAATTCATGCATCTTTTCATTTTTGGTAAAGCTTGTCTTATAAATTTTGTGACCTCAGATGTCCCTCAGTCCAAGTTCACCCACTAATATCTAGTCAGGCTACCTATAGTCCCTCTTGTTAAGAACACCAGCTCTTTCTCACCCAACAGTAGTCAGCTAGCAATATTTCTTCAGCTAACGTGGGCGTTCAATAGTTTTGTGCTGGAATTTTCTCTGCTTGTGTTTACATAGGTCTTTTGCATACTGACGCTGTTGTTGCAGGTTCATATGAGTGGGATCCCAGGAGACTGTGGAACTCTATTTCCATATGGCCATGTACCTCTTCCCTGGTGCTTAAAATCTTTCCACCACTCTTCAACAATGTACCCTGAACATTGGGTAGGAGGAGTCCACCTGCCTCTGCCTCCCAAGTGCAAGGATTAAAGGCGTGCGCCACCATGCCCAGATTAGACTTTCACTCTCTATGCTTTGACATTTATGTCACTTTGGGCACATGCCATTTTGTTGCAAGAGGGAACTTCATTGATGAGAGTTAAGAGATGTATTAGTGTTCTCTCTACTCCCTTGTTCAAATGTGTTCTGTGAGCTTTTGGTGTAGACATTGAACTGTAGATTTGGCACCTAGGCTTGGGCAAGTTACAGACAGTGTCTGTGCATTACCAGTTATAGGATTCCATAATAATCCCCATATGTTTCAAAAGGAGCTTATTTGATATGTGGTGACTAGGATACTTCTCTGTAAATATAAAGGATCCACATTTGGCACATAATAAGAAGTTTCATTTGTCTAGAGATGTGATAGACTTGGGGTTTTCTCTAAGATCTATGACATCTCCAGGCATGTTTTTTTTTTGGCTGTGTTTTTAGTACCATATATGAATTTCCTAATTGGGCTTTAAGTACAATTAGGTAACTGTTGATTAACCTCAAGCTAGAAATGCCACTACTGCCCCAAAATAGTTTACTGTTGCAGGCACTGATGTGGTTATTAGGCCTTGAATCTGGGGATGGATTATCAATTGATATTCTCCCTTAGTAGCTTGCATACTGCTCCAAAACACTATAAGAGCTAGCCTTCAGGGAAGATAGCTCCCAGGTCATTTCCAGTTCCATTGTTCCAAATTCTGTGTCTGAAGTATGTTTTCTCCTAAGCAATAGTGTCTTACCTTCCTTCAAGTTCTAGAAGGCAATCAACGGCCGTGACAATAACCTGTGTAAATTTGGCAGTCTTTTGTACTACCCTGGCCAACAACTCAAAGGAAGGTTTCTCCTGTCTGGCACTGTTTCTTGTTATGTAGCCATAAGCTATATACATGGACTCATGTTGAAAGATTTTCTGTGTAATTTGTCAGTAGGTTTTGGATACTAATGGAATTCCCTCTGTTTTTTACGCTAACTAGGGATTATTGATTCCCCCCCCACACACACTCTCCCTGTTTAAACCTCCTCCCATGTCCTCCCCTGTTAAAGGATTATCTAGTTATCTACTTGACATTATGTAAAATTATGTACTAAACAAAGAATAAATGACTGCAGAAACTAGAAGAGATAATTTATATCTCTACAACTGGGTTAGAGTGATCCAGAGGGAAGAAGCTCTTGTGGCTATGATTGCCAGGTCAACTCCTTTTAAACCGATAACAATAGGACCTTCCACAAAGCAGACTGGATGAAGCAGTAGCTTTCAAAATAGTTGCTGGAAATACTTAGTGGAGATTCAAGTAACGCAACTCTTGGCTTAATAATTCTTCTCATTCCTTTTTTTCCCCATTTTGAAAAGAGTGCATAAATCACATGAAATTCCACTATATCTTGCAATTTTTAGTGCTGTTTTTCATAGATCCAATTGCCAATGGGATACTTAACCATAAAAATAAGATGAAGTTCTGTGTTTTGATGGGAAGAAAAACAGGAGCAGAAATTGATAGCACAAAATAAGAAAAAAAAAACCTTAAATTCTGGAATGTTATGGCACATGAGAAAAATCCCTGTATATTAATCAAGAAAAATAAAATGCAAAATATATGAAAAAGATTAAACAATGAAATGTATCATCTTAGAAATAAAGACAACCTATTCCAAAATCCTCTGCATTCCACATAAAACAAATGAAGGCATGTTTAATATGAGGCAGTTACCTGCAGCTCTGCAGGACTCAGCACTGGGCAGATCTAGGTTTTCAAGTGGATTAGGTAATACTGAATTACTAATGCTTTGTATTGTCTTGTTTAGTTTGAATATCTCCAGATAGAGAAAGTGTGCAAGGCATCCATTGGCCATCTCTCCCACCACAAATGTTTTCATTCTCAAAAATGAACTTTCTACAGCACGCAAGCTCCAAGATATTTGGGCACAATTTTTTACCTGGTATTGACAGTTCTAGGGCACAAGCATTTCTGAACTTGCCTCTAAAAATTATTTTGTTCTTTGGTGGTGGGGGGAGTGGGTGCGTGTGACTTTTTAAAAAAACAATTTCACAGTTCAAACATTTGTAAAGACCCAAAATACTGAATGGTTAATTTGTGCCTAAAGACAAAAAAAAAAGGTAACTTAGATGCCATTCTGAAACTACAAATTCTCACTGCTCCTTTAATAAAAACATGAAAATATTCAGCACCAAAATATTTTTTTTCATTTAGGTATTTTTTTTACTCTTTTGTTAAATATATTAATTTAAAATCTCTCATGTTACAGTAATTATCCTGTTATTTTCTTCCAAGCAGGTCTATGGAAATGGTTCAATAACAGAAGTTAAAAAAGAAAGTTATTACAACAAATATCAGGAAAAAAATCATTAACGGAGAAGGAAAGACCAACATTTTAGATATAAAATGTTATCTAACACATTCTAACTCTTATAAAGCAGGCTCCTTTACCCCTACAGATAGTGGATTGGGAAAGTTTCTCAAGCATAGCTCCCCAGATTCTCACTTGAGCTCTTAGCCAAGGAATCTGTTGGCTGTGCTAGCTGAACTCATCTACAAGAACTGACGGCTGAAAATTTAGGGCTGCATTAGGATTTTAGGATTCTTCCACTCACAGAAAAAGATGTGGACAAGAATTTCAGCTCCATAAAATCTATCTTTTGCTTTCAAAATTAGAGCAGTCTCCCATCTGAAACTTCAGGATCAAAATTTTAGTCTAAAACTTTATATTAATCATAACCACAGGAAAAAGTTTAGGAAAAAGCTCAGTTACCCCAAGCAGCACAGCTGTCATTTACTAGCTTGTCAAAGCACAGGGAGATCTGTTTAAACAGAAACAATGTTCAATATCTCAGATTTGGTTTAAGATATCTTTTGTATATAAATAAGCTAATAGACAAAAGATTATTTAAGATTTATAAATCAGCAAAACAAAAAAGTCATAAAATTTACAAAGAAAATATAAAGCCAAGAGCCTATGCAGTACTGGCAGAAATCAGTAAGAGAATTCAGACACAAATAAATAAGTAAAGAAATAAATAAGTTAATTAATTTTTAAAACTTTCATGAGTATGTTTTATATTTTAATTGACTTTTTGTGTATTTCATACAGAACATCTTAAATACTTTTTATACACTTCCCTCATGACACTTGCCCTCCAGAATTCATGCATCTTTTCATTTTTGGTAAAGCTTGTCATATAAATTTTGTGACCTCAGATGTCCCTCAGTCCAAGTTCACCCACTAATATCTAGTCAGGCTACCTATAGTCCCTCTTGTTAAGAACACCAGCTCTTTCTCACCCAACAGTAGTCAGCTAGCAATATTTCTTCAGCTAACGTGGGCGTTCAATAGTTTTGTGCTGGAATTTTCTCTGCTTGTGTTTACATAGGTCTTTTGCATACTGACGCTGTTGTTGCAGGTTCATATGAGTGGGATCCCAGGAGACTGTGGAACTCTATTTCCATATGGCCATGTACCTCTTCCCTGGTGCTTAAAATCTTTCCACCACTCTTCAACAATGTACCCTGAACATTGGGTAGGAGGAGTCCACCTGCCTCTGCCTCCCAAGTGCAAGGATTAAAGGCGTGCGCCACCATGCCCAGATTAGACTTTCACTCTCTATGCTTTGACATTTATGTCACTTTGGGCACATGCCATTTTGTTGCAAGAGGGAACTTCATTGATGAGAGTTAAGAGATGTATTAGTGTTCTCTCTACTCCCTTGTTCAAATGTGTTCTGTGAGCTTTTGGTGTAGACATTGAACTGTAGATTTGGCACCTAGGCTTGGGCAAGTTACAGACAGTGTCTGTGCATTACCAGTTATAGGATTCCATAATAATCCCCATATGTTTCAAAAGGAGCTTATTTGATATGTGGTGACTAGGATACTTCTCTGTAAATATAAAGGATCCACATTTGGCACATAATAAGAAGTTTCATTTGTCTAGAGATGTGATAGACTTGGGGTTTTCTCTAAGATCTATGACATCTCCAGGCATGTTTTTTTTTTGGCTGTGTTTTTAGTACCATATATGAATTTCCTAATTGGGCTTTAAGTACAATTAGGTAACTGTTGATTAACCTCAAGCTAGAAATGCCACTACTGCCCCAAAATAGTTTACTGTTGCAGGCACTGATGTGGTTATTAGGCCTTGAATCTGGGGATGGATTATCAATTGATATTCTCCCTTAGTAGCTTGCATACTGCTCCAAAACACTATAAGAGCTAGCCTTCAGGGAAGATAGCTCCCAGGTCATTTCCAGTTCCATTGTTCCAAATTCTGTGTCTGAAGTATGTTTTCTCCTAAGCAATAGTGTCTTACCTTCCTTCAAGTTCTAGAAGGCAATCAACGGCCGTGACAATAACCTGTGTAAATTTGGCAGTCTTTTGTACTACCCTGGCCAACAACTCAAAGGAAGGTTTCTCCTGTCTGGCACTGTTTCTTGTTATGTAGCCATAAGCTATATACATGGACTCATGTTGAAAGATTTTCTGTGTAATTTGTCAGTAGGTTTTGGATACTAATGGAATTCCCTCTGTTTTTTACGCTAACTAGGGATTATTGATTCCCCCCACACACACACTCTCCCTGTTTAAACCTCCTCCCATGTCCTCCCCTGTTAAAGGATTATCTAGTTATCTACTTGACATTATGTAAAATTATGTACTAAACAAAGAATAAATGACTGCAGAAACTAGAAGAGATAATTTATATCTCTACAACTGGGTTAGAGTGATCCAGAGGGAAGAAGCTCTTGTGGCTATGATTGTCAGGTCAACTCCTTTTAAACCGATAACAATAGGACCTTCCACAAAGCAGACTGGATGAAGCAGTAGCTTTCAAAATAGTTGCTGGAAATACTTAGTGGAGATTCAAGTAACTCAACTCTTGGCTTAATAATTCTTCTCATTCCTTTTTTTCCCCATTTTGAAAAGAGTGCATAAATCACATGAAATTCCACTATATCTTGCAATTTTTAGTGCTGTTTTTCATAGATCCAATTGCCAATGGGATACTTAACCATAAAAATAAGATGAAGTTCTGTGTTTTGATGGGAAGAAAAACAGGAGCAGAAATTGATAGCACAAAATAAGAAAAAAAAAACCTTAAATTCTGGAATGTTATGGCACATGAGAAAAATCCCTGTATATTAATCAAGAAAAATAAAATGCAAAATATATGAAAAAGATTAAACAATGAAATGTATCATCTTAGAAATAAAGACAACCTATTCCAAAATCCTCTGCATTCCACATAAAACAAATGAAGGCATGTTTAAGATGAGGCAGTTACCTGCAGCTCTGCAGGACTCAGCACTGGGCAGATCTAGGTTTTCAAGTGGATTAGGTAATACTGAATTACTGATGCTTTGTATTGTCTTGTTTAGTTTGAATATCTCCAGATAGAGAAAGTGTGCAAGGCATCCATTGGCCATCTCTCCCACCACAAATGTTTTCATTCTCAAAAATGAACTTTCTACAGCACGCAAGCTCCAAGATATTTGGGCACAATTTTTTACCTGGTATTGACAGTTCTAGGGCACAAGCATTTCTGAACTTGCCTCTAAAAATTATTTTGTTCTTTGGTGGTGGGGGGAGTGGGTGCGTGTGACTTTTTAAAAAAACAATTTCACAGTTCAAACATTTGTAAAGACCCAAAATACTGAATGGTTAATTTGTGCCTAAAGACAAAAAAAAAAGTGTATCAAAGCAAGTCTACAATCTCTGGAAACATTCCTATTGAGAACCTTCACAGCTCACAAGCTTATTTGGATAAAGCAAGCTCAAATACATTGTGTGCCCAAGTGTGTGATCTGTGCGTGCATGCCCATGTATGTGCCTGTGTGTATATGTCAGGGTATGTGCTCTGTATTTTATATTTGAGTCTTTCCTTTTTTTTTTAAGCCAATGCTTTATTGTCTTTCCTAATGACAGTTGGTCACATGGGTATCATTTAAGACCCTGAAACATCAGTGTCCCAGCTACTTCTTTAGGCTATTGTTAGCCTTCCTTCCACCACATGGAGGACAGTTCTGAGAGCCAGGTCCCCCTGCCGGGCAAGCACGGCCTGGGCCCAGCCACCGAACCTCCTGCTTCACTTCCCTGTGGTGGATGGTTTCTTCATTGATACTTCTTAACCCCTAGAATCCTGCACTTTAAAAAACCACGAGCCAGGCTTGTGGACCCGAATCTTTGATCCTAGCTTTTGGGATGCAAAGTCAGAGACAGGTGGATCTCTGAGAGTTCCAGGCTAGTCTGGTCCTATGTAGTGAGTTCCAGGCCAGCCAGGGCTACATAGTGAGACTCTTAAAAAACAAAACAAACAAACAAAAAAAAAAAAAAAAAAACGGGCTGGGCGTGGTGGCGCACGCCTTTAATCCTAGCACTTGGGAGACAGAGGCAGGCAGATCTTTGTGAGTTAAAAAAAAAAAAAAAGGCCTGGTCCTACAGAGTGGTTCAAGACTGCCTGGAGGCTACAGGGAGTACCCCTTGTTCTCGAAAAAGACCCAAAAAAAAAAAAAAAAAAAAAAAAACAAAAAAAAAAAAAAAAAAAAAAAAAAAAGCCCCTCAAAAACCTTGAGCTTGCCTTCATTGCAACGTGTCTGTTATCTGTTAGCTTGCAAACCAGACACCAGTCTCAGCACAGCTCCAAAGGGAAATGCTTTGAGCCCCGGAGTGGGGGTGGGGGTGGGGGGTGGGGGTGGGGGGGATTGTTGCCACACCCAGTAGTGCCTGGCACAGATGGTCTTTCCAAAAGCCCACCCTGGGTAGAGCTGGCTCTCAGCTGCTATTGTTGTTGCAGTCTGAGTGGCTTGATATTTCTTGATTATTTTCTGGATTCATCTTATGAATATATGACTTTATGTTGAAATCTAAATAAGTTACTCATATGTGTATGTGCATATATTTATATACACATATATGTATGTTTATTCCTCTATTGTTGTTACAATTTTTTGTCCATGATTGTTTCACCTGCCTCTGTCTCCTGAGTGCTGGGATTAAAGGAATGCCACCACACCCAGCCTAAGATGGTTCTTAGCCACCATGTGGGTGTTGGGAATTTAACCTGGGTCCTCTGCAAGAGTAGTCAGTGCTCTTAACTGATGAGACATCTCTCCAGCCCCAATGTTTTCAAAACTTGAATATTGAACTTTATTGACTTATACTACTTTTTTCTCCAATTGGTATTTATAGTCTAAACTTGTGTATGTTTGAGCTTTTTAACTTGTCTCATTGGGGTTTGTTTTGTATATGATTTATTGTTTCATATAATCGTATTAAATCTATTTTGGAATAAGATATGAGACTCTTCGGTGGCACCCTTAACATCTTTCACTGACATTTCTAAGTGCATCATGAATTCCCAATGCCTCCTGTGGCAGATATATAGTGCACAGTGGATTTCTGCATTCAAAACTAGGTCACATTCCCTGTGCTTTGTAAGTAGGTATTTTATATCAAAATTGTAGATGTTCTAAGCACTTACCTTGTATGTCAGGTGACAAATTAGCTTGTTATAATTCTTCGGATGTCAGAAGAAAACAGAAAGGCCTAGTCCAAAGGATTTTTCTTTCTCATAGTGCTGAAAGCAAGCTTAGTTCCCCAAGAGACAAAAGCCCAGGAAATGGGCATGCAGTGAGCGACTGCTACAAATGCTATATTGTAGTAAGCTTAGAACTCTTGTAAGTAAACATAAGACAAGTTTTATATTATATGGAATAGTAAACAAAAGTATATTCTGTGTTCATGAAAATGAAGCCACCTCAAAGTTCCAGGAAGTTAGTGAAGGCCATTTCGTAAAAGGCAAGTAGAGATTCTACAGACTCACCTAGAGTCATTTACCAAGAACAAAATTACAGTGAAACCACTGGTTTTGTTTTTGACCATGGTCATAGAACTACTTTATTTCCTATTTTAGAATATATACTATTTATTTTATAATTTTAATCAAACTGTGATATCTACAGTTACCTTCCCTCTATCTTAATTTTTAACTCCCAATTTGAATCAGACTTCAACTGGACTTCTGCTTGCTCACCTATACATGAATACAGAAACTCATACATTCATAAGTTTAGCAGACTCGGAAGTTTAACCATAACAGTACATATGAAAAATTTAAATATTCATAATGGTTCATATTTTATTCTGGCATTGTTCAGTAACTGTATATTCTTACACAGCCATAAATCACAGCATTCATTTACATGATAATATTGAAATACATACTATCAGTCTATTTATTTATTTATTTATTTATTTGGGGGGATCTTTTCGAGACAGGGTCTCCCTGTAGCCACAACTGTCCTGGAACTCGCTCTGTAGACCAGGCTGGACTTGAACTCACAAAGATCTGCCTGCCTCTACCTCCCAAGTGTTAGGATTAAATGTGTGTGCCACCACACTCAGCTATTTATTTTTTATGTGTATGAGTGTACTGTCTGCATGTAGGTTTGTGCACCCGTGTCGTGCAATGCCTCGGAGGTCAGAAGAGGCTGTCAGATTCCCCTGGAACTGAAGTTAAAGACAGTTCTCAGCTGCCATGTGGGTGCTGGGGATAGAACCCAGGTCCTCTGCAAGAGCAGTAGGTGCTCTTAACCACTAGGCTATCTCCCCAGCCCATTATCAGTCTATTTAAAATTTAATCCTTTATTTTGGTCCTCTGTATCAGGTATTTGCTAAATGAAGCTTATATAATAATTTAGAATATTTTGCATGTATTTGGATATATTGTCCTTGGTGTATATATTTAGTGTAAGTGCACACTTGGTGGAGGTCAGATGCCAATGTAAAATGTCTTTTTCCCAACAGCTTTTAACTTTATTTCTTGAGAGTCTCTCACTGAAGTTGAAGGTAATTGATTACACTAGGCTGGCTGACTAATGAACTTGAGGGTTCTGCTTTTCTCTGTTCCTCCAGTACTGAAAATAGGTGTGCATCCCCAAACCATGCTATCTGCATAGGTGCTAAAGATTACACACCTATGTGTCAAAAGCTTTATAGTCCAGTGCAGTTTATTCTATATCTAGCAGCGATTCATATACACAGTCATGTTTGTGATTGTTATTTTTCACTTAGATGAACATTTCCCTAAGTATAATGTTAAAATTATATTTTTCAATTTTCAGTGTTCAATATATGTTCTATACATTTATAGTTTTGAAATGTATATTGTTATACTAAATACCTCAATTACTATTATAGAGACAGTGTCTGATATTAACCTGATTTCTGATTTCATCTTGCTTTTTCAGATTTTCTTTTTGTGCCAGGATATTTTTTAAAAATTATGCTTATTTTACAACATAAAAATTTTTTGAATTAACTCTACCTTTATAAAATATCTTTCAGTTTCAGCTTGATATTTCAGTTAAAATATCCTTTTCTCTCCTTCCTAAAAATCGAACAATTTTACAGCATGTTTTAAATGATTTTTCACTTCTCATCTTTGAGTTCTCCAGGGAGGCAATCAACATTAGAATGAATCTTGGGAAGTGCTTTCTCTTCTCTTCATTTGCTTTAGACTTCTTGGTTTTACATGATTATTTTTTATGATTATATGATTATATTTTTTATTTTATATGATTATCTTGAGGCATTCCTCTTTATTTGTCATTTTCTTTAAATATACTTATTTTGTTTTACTGTTTCGTTTTGTCTATTGTTTATAACATCCATAAATGTACATTGAAATTCTCTTTACTTCGTTCATATTCTGAGTTTTTCTTTTCATTTCATTGTTGATTTATGAGCTTATCATTGAACATTTATCCCATTTTTTTATTGAATACTACCGTAGGTGGAGGCATCACTGAGACATTTCTTTTGCTATAGGTTTTCATGTTGGCTAGTTTCATTTTTTTTTTCTATCTCTTGTACATTATTTTTAGTTACTCTGTTAATACTTGCCATTCTTCTTGATTTAACCTTTTATTTAAAATTTTCTGCTCAGGTAATATATTTTCTTTGAAACGTGAGAATCTATAACTATTTTCTGAGAAATGCCTGTTTTTCCTTCTGCCACAATTTACAAATCCAGGGTGACATCTGATCTATATTTCTTAGAGCTGTGGAGACTGGAAATTAGGCTTGGATGATTTGATCATCTCATGGCTCTCACTCATGGTGTACACAAAGTATAAAACAGGGGTTGCCTTTTGTGGTGGTTTGAATGAGTATCCCCCATAGGCTTTAAGTATTCAGGCATTTTGTCTCCAGTTGGTGGCACTGTTCTCGGAGGTCTTAGAAGGTGTGGCCATGATGGAGGAAGTACATCATTGGGGGTGGGCTTAATGAGTTTCACAAGCCTTGCAGTCTCCAGTCTCTCTCTTGACTTCCTGTGCTGATTGCAGATGTGACCCTCGGCTTGCTGCTCCAGCCCCAGCCACCATGCTTCCCACCACAGTGGACTCTGATTCCCTGGAACCATCAATCATAAGCTCAAATGAACTCTTCCTTTTATAAGTCCCCTTGCTCATGGTAGTTTTATCACAGCAAAAGAAAAGTGACTAATACAGTTATTTGTTACCAGAAAGTGGGCTGTTGGCTGTGAAGAACCTGACCATGTGGATGTTTGGAGAAATGTGGAAGACTTTGGAACTTTGGGCTAGAAAAGCTGTTAACTACTGTAAGCAGAGCTTAAGGGGCCATTCTAGTAGAAGCCTGGAAGAAAGCATTGCTGCAAAAATAAAGACTTAGGCAGCAACTGGGATATTTTGATAAAGAGTCTGGCAGCAGTTTGCCCACAGCCCAAATGCTTGCCTGATGCTAAGTTGAAAAGTAATGGACTAATGCCTTTAGTGGAGGATATTTCAAGACAGCCTAATGTAGAAATTGTGGTGTGGCTATTGATGCTGAGTATTGTGCAGATCTACAGTGAAGAAGAGCAGATGGGGAAGAAAGAAATGCAGAATGTACAGTTTGGATCTGAAAACTGCACTAGGAAGATTAAAGGTGGGGCCAAGGCAGGTGAAGGAGAGGTTCCTTTTGATAAGGAGATTAAAGTGATTAAGGAGACACCTACCTATTTACAAGTAAACAATGGGAAAGGTGAGATTAAAGTGATTAAGGAGAGGCCTAGAGATTTACAAGTAAACAAGAGAATCAGTACCTTCAGGGCAAGACCACACCCAGCTAAGCCTCCAATTTTTGAAAGGAAAATACTGAAAGCGTTTTCTACTCCAACAAGTCAAGGGCAGAGAAAATTTGCAAATGTGGTTAAAGTAGGAGAGAGTCCAACCCGAACTTGCAGCCAAACTCGGCAATTTCATTCACGTGGTGCTGGCTTTAGAGGCATGAAGTTTGCAAGAGTGAGGGGGTCATCAGTTCTTCCTCCACGGTTTCAGAGAGCCACAAAGGCCAGGCAGAGTGCAGCAGGGGCATCCCTGAATAAAGAAGGCCCTGATAGGCCATTGTGTGAATCTGTGAATGTGAAGCCTGGTGGGCAGCAGAGACCCCAAGAAGACATTCGAGATGCAAGAGCTGTGAGATATTTGCCAAGGAGAGCTGCATACAGGGAGTGGTACCAGCCTAAGAAAGATATGTATGCTGCAAGCAAAGCTGGAAGAGCTGAGCCATCTAAGCCCTTTGGAAGTCAAGTCCCAGAAGTTGCACATGGAGTTACTGGACTTGGTGTTTGCCCTGCTGGTTTTCAGTCTTGTTTTGGTCCAGTATTTCCTCACTATGCCTCTATTCCTTTCTTTTTTTTTTTTATTAATTTTATTTCTTTCTGTATGTGTATGAATGTACTGCCTGCATGCAAGTTTGTGCACCCATGTTGTGCAATGCCGCGGAGGTCAGAAGAGGGTGTCGGATTCCCCTGGAACTGGAGTTCTCCTGGAAATGGAGTTTCAGACGGTTCTCAGCCACCATGTGGGTGTTGGGGATCAAACCCGGGTCCTCTGTAAGAGCGGTCGGTGCTCTTAACCGCTAGGCCATCTCTCCAGCCCTCTACTCCTCTCTTTTAAAATGTGAGTGTGTATTCAGTTCCACTGTATGTTGGGAGTATGTAATTTGCCTTTTGATTTTACAGGAGCTTACAGTTAAGTGATCAGCCTGTGTCTCAGAAGAGATTTTGGACAATAGATTTTTGAATAGAATTGAGACTGGTAAAGACTATGGGGACTTTTAAGGTTGGACTAAATGCATTTTGCATTTAAATGGTCAGGAGCCTATGGGGGCCAGGGAGTGGAATGTGGTGGTTTGAATGAGTGTCCCCCATAGGCTTTAAGTATTCAGACATTTTGTCTCCAGTTGGTGGCACTGTTCTTGGAGGTCTTAGAAGGTGTAGCCATGCTGGAGGAAGTACGTTATTGGGGGCAGGCTTAATGAGTTTAATAAGCCTTGTGGTCTCCAGTCTCTCTCTCTCTGCTTCCTGTGCTCATTGCAAGATGTGACCCTTGGCTTGCTGCTCCAGCCCCAGCCACCATGCCTCCTGCCACAATGGTCTCAGTTTCCCTGGAACCGTCAATAGTAAGCTCAAATAAACTCTTTTATAAGTTCCTTTGGTCATGGTGTTTTATCACAGCAACAGAAAAGTGACTAATACAGTTTTGCATTTTATATGGTCAGGAGCCTATGGGGGCCAGGGAGTGGAATGTGGTGGTTTGAATGAGTGTCCCCCATAGGCTTTAAGTATTCAGACATTTTGTCTCCAGTTGGTGGCACTGTTCTTGGAGGTCTTAGAAGGTGTAGCCATGCTGGAGGAAGTACGTCATTGGGGGCAGGCTTAATGAGTTTAATAAGCCTTGTGGTCTCTGTTGCTGTCTCTGCTTCCTGTGCTCATTGCAAGCTGTGACACTCTGCTTGCTGCTCCAGCCCTGGCCACCATGCTTCCTGCCACAATGGACTCTGATTGCCTGGAACCCTCAATTGTAAGCTCAAATAAACTCTTCCTTTTATAAGTTCCCTTGCTCATTGTGGTTTTATCACAGCAACAGAAAAGTGACTAATACACCTTTGTACCTTGAGTGATTGTCCAGATTGGAACCATATCCTGAACTTGCTGTGGACTGCTTGATCATTCATTTCAGGATGAGAAAACTGTTAGGATATTTTGATTTAGTTATCAAATAGCAACAAACTTTTAATTTGTGGCAGTATTCAGGAAAAAATCTCAGACTTTTATTCAGCATTTGGTATATGAAATGTAAACTTTAATTTCAAATATTGATATGATACACTAAAATGATCTAATTGTGTGCACCTTATTTAAAATATGCCCCTACTAATATTTCAGTATTAACAATATGATAATAATATTAAGAAATTGGACCATGGGGTTGGAGAGATTTCTCAGTAGTTAAGTGGCTGGCTGGCTGTCTCTTGCAGAGAATCAGAATTCAGTTCTTAAACCCATGTCTGGCAGCTCACAACCACTTTTAATTCGACCACTGGGGAATCTGATGACCTCTTTGGCCTCCCTGGGTCCTATGCTCATGTGCACATTCATGTACACAAACATACCCATAATTAAAAACAAAAACAATAAATCTTAAGCCCTGTAGATATTCTTTCCTTAATAAAGCAATGATGCTTTTAAGTAGGCTTCATTCAGTCATTCTCTTAGACTCCCACTTCACTGTCTTATAAATTCACAGATTTTAGCTTTCATTTTTTTCCATCTGAGCATATAGCTTCATCAAAGGCTGTCACTTTGACCTTGGAATTCCTGCTTTCACAAATGTTCCTCACTAAGTTTCTTAGGCTTTAGTATTTTTTAGAACAATAACAACAACAACAACAACAAATACTAATACAGAACTTGGATCCTGAGGAACAGGATATTATTGCAAATAGCACCTAAATTGTAGAAGGGACTTTTGAACCAGGTGATGGGAAGAAGCTGGAAGACTGTTGAGGGGATTCATGGGAAAGCCTGTATTTATCAAGAAAGGGACAATTCATAGTTTTTCTGCTGTGGGCTGTAATAAAGGAAAGCTGTAAGGAAAGCCCAAATCTTTGTAGTCATTACTGTGAGGGGAGCAAAATGCTAGTTGAAATATGGGCAATTAAGTTAATTCTGTTGATTTCTTTGATGGAAATGAGGAATGTCTTATGATAATGTAGGTGGATAAGAGAGCTTTTATTTTTTAATTAATTATTTTATTTATGATTTGTGTATTTCATACATTATCTTTCATTCCAATTTAGACTCATTCCCCTCTCCCTGCCTCCCACCCCACTCATGCCTTTTATCTTTCTCTGTCTTTCTAAAGTTTTTCACTACAGAGGCATGTTGTTTGGGGCAGAATTTAACTGTATCAGTCAGTTCTTTGACCAAGTCTTTGTTATTTTTATTCCCTCCCCTTTGTATTGCTCCAAAATATGCCTATATAACCATCACATATGTATCAAATTTATGGCCTCTGAGAATAAACTGTAGGTTAATTCCAAAATATGTTTAAGCATTCACATTTTCCCTTTTAATTTTTTATTACTGTAATATATGAATATGTACCTTCCACCCATGTATAGTAATTACAGAGTCTGAAAATAAGTGGTAGGTCACTTCTAGAGCCCATTAAGAGATTCATATTATAACAAAACATTTGCTTTCATATAAAAATAAATATAACAATAATGTTGCTCAGCTTGCCTTTCAACTGGGGATTTGGTGTTAGAATCCACAAATGAGGGTAACCATTTTTGGAATTCACATTTTTCACCTTTAATTTTATATTACTCTAAAGTAGGCATATGTACCTTCCCCGCATATACCACAATTACAAAGTCTGAAGATAAGTGGTAGGTTAACTCTAGATCCCATTAAGGTAGTCACATTATAATGGTACAGTTGCTTTCAGGTAAAAAAAATATTGCTCAGTTTGCCTTACTTCTAGGTATTTGGTGCTAGAATCCATAGATGAGGGCTACCATTCATCATTTGTTTTTCTGGGGCTGTGTTACTTCACTTTTCTTTCATATAAATAAGTAGTGAATTCTGTTCAAGGAATTGATTTCATTGAAATACATTCACAGGACATTGCAGAAAGCAGAACTTAATGAGTTATCTATTTTAGTGGAAGAAATATCTACCAATTAAAATATTAAAGGTCCTAAAATGATTTTTCTCCTTGTAATAAAAATTCAAGAAGAAAATCACAGTTTTCTTCATTTTTCTAGTAATCAGAAGTTCACAGATTTAGTACTTACAATGTTTCCATTGCTGGTTATAGTATTAGTGCTTTTATTTATTTTGTCCTTTAGATTCTACTGACTTTCTTCCCACAGCATGTATTTGGAAGACAACTTTCAAATATATACTCATTTAAACTTGAATTTTTATTTAAAAATATAAATTAGTTAAAATTCTGTTACATTTCTATTAAGTTTGTTACTTGAGAATTTCAAGCATGAACTCGATTAATCTCACCCATCACACTTTGTAGTCGTCCTCTTAGCTCTAGGCATAGCCCTCCTCCCTGTCATTCCCTTTCCCAAATTCATGTCTTTCTGTTTAGTACTGTGAGCTACTGATTTTTTTAATTCTTTTAAATTTATTTATTTATTATTATTTTTGTATGTATATGAATGTACTGTCTGCATGTAGGTTTGTGCACCCATGTCGTGCAATGTCGCAGAGGTCAGAAGAGGGTGTCAGATTCCCCTGGAACTGGAGCTCTCCTGGAATTGGAGTTACAGATGGTTCTTAGCCGCCTTGTGGGTGCTGGGGATCAAACCCGGGTACTCTGCAAGAGCAGTCGGTGCTCTTAACAGCTAGGCTATCTCTTCAGCCCCCGAGAGCTACTGATTTTAATCAAGGCTGTTTGTGTGACCTTTGGCTTAGAACTATACGTGAGAGTCTGTGTGGTCATCAGTGAGTATACAACTTACCGGCAATAGCACTCTCCCCCTAATTTATCAGTAGCCAATTATTTAGTGGTGAGAGGTAGGACTCCCCCACTCTTCAGAGCCTTTCACAACTCAGGCCTTACTGTTGATGGTCTCATTATTGTGCAGATTTAGTTCATGCATGGATGCATGTTTACAGTGTGTATATCCTGCCTAGAAGATGGCATTTTATTGCAGGCCTCCCTACCTTCCAGCTTTCATATTTCTTTAGACTGCTCATTCACAATGTTTCCTGAGCCTTTGAGGAGGTTATATAAATGTCTTGTTTAGGGGTGAGTATTGTTTATTTTCAACACCCCAAGTAGCCCTGCATCTATGTACTCACCACCATTCACTGAAAAGATGAGCTTCTCTGATGGCTGAGAGTCCCATTTGTTTATTGGGCAGAGACAGAAACCAGAAGGCATCTTGATGTTGTATTAGTTTGGCTAAGCAACAGTATTAAGTTCAAACTGCTACTCTAATTATTATCCTTTAATTAAATTAGGATTGGACCGTCACTATATTATGTTTAAATATAATTGTATAAAACATATATTATTGGTATTGGATAACTATTTTCTCTGGATTGAAATATTACCTCCTTTGAGAAAGAACACGTTTATAAGTCTCATGAAACTCAAGGGATAGTTACAAGATACAGGTAGCTATGAAACTTCTAGCTCAAACTTGTGCGACTTTCATTAGTGTGACCACTTGCAAGTTGAGCATGGAACTCTAGTGAAGCAGTTCTTGTGAGCTGTCTCTACACACTGGTAGAGACTTCTAATAATGCAGTTGCTTGAGTCATCTATGCTCCTCTAAGAAACCCCTCCAAATTGACTGTTTCACCAAGGTAGCCTTTGCTGGAATTGTTTCTTTGGCTACCCTCAGTGTCCAAGTTGAGGTGATGAGTCGTTTGCTCACATGTGCAAAAGAAATGTCACACAGCATATTCTGTTCATTTCCACACTTCACTGAAACGTGTGAGTGCAGACGAAAGCTTGTAAGCATGTAACAAAGTCACATTTCCCTTTTGCCATGCAGGTGCAGAGAACAATGTTAAGGAATTCCGGAATGAAACTCACTAGAGACTTTCACATGGGACTAACTAGAGAGAACATGTAATTATCAGGACTCAATTCTCCACCAGCTTATCTTCAGTAAAAATTAACCTGAAACATTTGTGCAAAGGAAATTTATCCCAAGTATGCTCCTATTCCCAAAAGAAACATTTTCTCATTAATGTGTTGTGAACCAAAATAAAATCTGAGTATTTTTCCCATGTATCTTCATTCAGCTGTGTATGTATGCATTTGTGAGAGTGATAACATTTCCTTAAAGTAATATTTCACTTGTACCTTATGTCTTTAATATTTTTAGCCATATATTTCTTCATGAAACTTGATATTTCATAGCAAATTCCAACATGGAGAGTGTTAACTTGGGCAAAGTTAAGTTTTGTTGTAATTTGGGCATCAAGTCACTGTTCTCTGTTATCACTGCTTCTTTTTTCTATAATTCAAAGTTTGGGGAACTTTTTATAGTTTTGTTTTCCTGTATTTAGCTTGCTGTAGTAGCTCTTGAGGCAAAAATAGCATAACTATTAAAGAATAAAAATATATTGATATGGCATTGAGCTTCAGAAATAAGAGATTAACAATGTGATGATGGCTACATTTAGTTTATTCTGTTTAAAAATAAACTTTTCAATTTAAATTCCCTGAACTTCATCACAATAATATGCATTTAAAATCATAAAATTCCTGCATGAAAAATTAAAAATAAACAATGTCCTAAAAATAACATTACTTTAAAAATGTTTAAGTTTTAATAATTTACTTTTAAAATGTATATGTGTGATTGTTGTGTCTGCATTTTGTAAGACTACCATATGACTACAGTACTCATGGAGGTCAGAAGGTGTCATGTGCCCTAAAACTAGAGTCACTGAACTATGGGTATAACTACTGACCCCAGTTCTTCTGTGCAAGAAGCCAGTGCTCCTAACAGTTGACCTATATTTACAGCCCTCTTCGAGAAATTTTGGAGTTTTCTTATTACTGTAGTAAAAGAACCATTTCCCTACATTGCCATAGCTCTGTTGCAAAGTTTTAAATGTAAACATGTAGGGAAAAAGCCCATTTGAATATAAATTAAATTTCAATGTCCTAAGTTGATAGGAAAATATTTCCATTTATATTTCTAATGCAAATCTTACATTATGAATATTTGTGATAAATTTCTAGTTGTTTAAATGTAAATGCATTTGTCAGGTATTTCTTCCCAGCAACACATAAAGTAAGTAATACAAAATGTGTCTTAGTTCATATTTGGATAGGCATATGAGTCTGTCTTAGAGAATTTGAAAATGTGGGATGATGGTTCTGTAGGGACTCTGAACCGAGTTAGTAACAAATTATACTTCAAAAAGGAAAGGAAACTTATGGTCTTTGACCCTCTGCAGAACTAGAAAGGAAAAGGAAACTAGCTAGGAGTTTGTTCTGGAACATGTGAGAATGTTGTGCCTCATGAACTGGCCACCATATTGCTGAGGTATGGAATTTCAAAACAGTGGCTGCTCTTCCGCACATGGCCACCTCTTGCAAAGAGGTCAGACTCAGTAAATTTGGAGGCCTGGCCCAGAGCCAGGGTCCAAGATCTCCTGCAATACACATATTTACTCACATGGCTACATTCACTGAATTCTCAGGGCCCTCAGGAGCCAAGCGTGGCCAAATTCATCTCATCTTCATCAAAACCTGTTTTGATTTTTAATGCCATCTTCATTTGCCCTGAACTTTTAATTTAGAATGCAATTTGTTCTGAGGGTAAATCCGTAACTTTCTTTTGCTCTAATTCCTGATGTCTAAACCATGTCTCAATCCATTTTAGCCTTCCTTTTATATATGTATCATTCTATGCAATTTGCAAGTGAAATTCTATGAACAGTACTAAATATTAAATCTAGTGGTAATGTCTTAACAACCCTCTGATTAACTTTTCATTCTTATTTAACATTATGATGCATAACTATTGTTGAATCTATCTTTCTTTACAAAAAGTAAACACCCCACATTATTTTATTTCTTTATGTGTTTTCTAAAATTTTTATTAAGCTTACTGTACTGGTTAGTTTTTGCTGTCAACTTGACATAATCCAGAGAAACACAGGAAAAAAGGCACTTCATCTGAGGAACAGCTCTGATTAGATTGGCCTGTGACTATATCTGTAAGAAATTATTTAGATTGATGGTTGATGTGGGACAGCAAAACCCAATGTGGGTAGCACCATCCCTTGGCATCTAGATCTGGGAGATATAAAAACATTATCTAGGCAAGCCAGAGAGCAAGCTGTACAGGAGAGTTTTTCCATGGCTACAGCTTCAAGTTCCTGCCTTGAGTCTTGAACTCTCTTCTCTCAATGATGGATTGTGACCTGGAAGTGTAAGCCAAATAAATCCTTTACATCTCCTAAAGTGCTTTCAGTACGGCGGCTATGCGGCAACAAAAGTGCAAACTAGAGCATTCCCTTTTGATGTTTTCTATCATTGCACATGAAATTTATTTCTAAGTTATAACTTCCAAGCCAAACTTTCTCCTCAATTCCAGGTCAATCCTCAGGGAGTCTTTGTTCTACATTTGTGCCTTTGTTATTCATAAAAATAGAAGGAATCATATTAGTATGTGCTGACATCTACATAATAAGAAACATTCTCATACTCTTAGACTGTCTGTGGATTGCCCAAGCACATGTACAATAGAAATTCTACACTTAAGGTTTAGGGAACATAGAACACGGGGTAAAGTGAACATAAATGAATTTCTCAGTTCTCATCAATGAAGTTCCCTCATGCAACAGAGGGCCAGAAACACAAAAGGTTACAAATGCCAAAAGAGCAGAGAATAATAGTCTGCAGAGTGTGGGTCCTTGGATGGGACACCTACAATAAATTCCACGTATGCCAGGTCCAGGGACCATTTCAGAAGAGGGGGCAGAAAGATTGTAAGAGACAAGGGAGGAGGGGCATGACCAACTGGAATAAGTCTTACAGGCTCCTGGGACTTTGCTTTAGATTCTTCTTCCCTCTACAGGAAATATGTTTCTACATATCACTGTCTGGCAGAAAGTTCAAGGAGTAGACATGGTTTGTATCTACTAAACACATAGTCTGCTTCTAAAGTGGTACCTTGAATACCATGTCTTCTAGAATGGTGAAATTTGCTTCTCAGATTGGACAAACAATAAAAGACAAAAATACAAAAAAATCCAGGCGGGCTCTAATAGGTCATACTTTTATAAGGATCAATTTCACAAATATTGGCTTTATTCTCATGATTTAATAACATCCTGAAACATCTTTTTCTGGAAATGATCACATGATTTTGGAGGTATATTAAACAAAATTAATTTTTGGATGTCCTGTTTGACTTCAACTGAAAAAGGCATAATATATGCCTGCTTGGTAGCTGGAAAACTCAGGGTCTCAATGCCACTTTAAAATTAAATGTGTTTGTATTGTTGGGTATAGGTCACAGGACCTTGTACCTGGTGTACAGATAACTGTTCTAACACTGAAGTACCTCCCCCCTGCCAAAGCACTCATATTTTAAATCATTTTGACAATATTCTTGACTATACATATTGTCACAAAACTCCTTTTCTTTCTATCCATTTGAGTACAGTACATCTCATATACAAAGTTCACATATGTCACTACTTCCAACAATCTCTTCTCTTATTAAATGTTTTGAAAATATTTTATTTTATATATCTGTTTTTTTTTTAAGTTTCCTTAAGTTATAGTTCACAAAATATGATCACTTCCATTTTAATTGAGTTAGTTATTAGATCCGTAAATTTCCAAACAAAAAGGAAAACATTCTGAATTTATTTTTCTATATGTTATTTTACTAATATTAAGAATTGAATAAATGAATACTTGTGTATGTATAATAAGTCTGCATAGGTTATATCCTGCTGATGTTGTAGTAATGCATATAATGTGAAAAAAATCTTTGAGTATATTTTTTCTCAACACACAGCATGGTTTACTTATGTAATGTGTACTCCAAAGTTTCATATGTTAGCATTTAGTCTCTAATATCAGGTATTTGGAAGACATAAGCAGTTTTATTTTTTATTTTGGATTAAGTTATTTGATTTTAAGACTCACCACTACAGAGATTGGCTTTATCTTTAGATAAGATTTTAGAACTTTGAATTAATTCTACAGTGAATACTTTCAGACACTTCAAGATAAAATATGTTTAATAAATTAACTTTCATTTTAATTATGTACACATGTGCTTCTCTGTGTATGGGTTTTTTCACAGGTGAGCAGGTGCCCACATAGTGAAGATGAAGCCTTGGATTGCCTGGAGCTGGTGTTCAGTAAGCAGTTCAGAGGACAGTAAGCAATCCAACACGGGTGCTGTGAACACACACTTCAAAACTGAGCAATACCTCCAGCCCCTGAATGTGAAATATCTTTGTTTATTTATTGTATGAAGGAAATGTGAGGGGCAGGGGTGAAATTCTATGAATGAAAACATTAAAATTGAAAGGCTGCAGTGGTAGGGCATGCCCTTAATCTCAACACTCTAGAGAAAGAGATTGAGACCAGCCTGGTCTACATAAATGAGTTTTAGACAAGCCAGGGTTCACTAATGAGACCAGGTCAAAAATAAAATTACAAAAAATAAAAATCTGTTCAGGACTCTGACATAAGGAAATGGCTAGTAGTAAATACAATCTTTGGGGTGGTTTTGTGAACAGGAGGCTAAATCAGGAGTTGCCTCCCGTCATCATGTGATGCCCTTCATGGCTTCACAGCTCTGTTACTAAGAAGACCATCAGGATATGCAGTCCCTCAGCTTTGGAGCAAGTAAACCTAGGAGCCAAGTAAAACTTGTTACTTTACAGCATTTCATTATTACTTAATAATCGTTTACCATACATTCATTATATACTCAAAACAAAAGGAACTATAAGCATAAATGAATAAAAACCTATGTAGTGTAGGTTGCTGTCAATGTTTTCTTCTATCACCTTCAGAGTTTCATGTTTCGTGTTAAGATCTTTGATCCATTTGGAGTTGATTTTTATACAGGCAAGAGGCAGTGGTTTCATGTTATTCTTCTAGAAGTGGTGATCCACTTTTGCCAGCACCATTTGCTGAAGATACTGTCCTTCCTCCATTGGGTCTTCTTGACCCCTTTGTCAAATATGAAGTGGCTGAAATTGTGTGCTCAAGTTTGGTACTTCAATTTTGTTCCATTGGTCTACAGGTCCATTTTTGTGCCAGTATCAGGTTGTTTTTATAAGTATAGGTCTATAATATAATTTGAAGTCTGGTATAGTGATTCCTCTTTTCATTCAGGTTGCTTTGGCTATTCAGGGTCTTTGTTTTTCCATATGAACTTTAGGATTTTTTTATAGGTCTTTGAAGAAACTCATGGGGATATTAATTGGGATTGGATTGAATCCATATATTAATTTTGGTAGAATGGACATTTTTATTATGTTAATTTTTTTTTTTTTCTGATCCATGAGCGTGGAAGGTTTTCCATCTTCTGATATCTTCTTCAATCTCATTTTTCAGGGTTTAAAATTTTTGTCATAGAGAACTTTGGTGTCTTTGGTTCGGTTTGTTCCTAGGTATTTTATTTATGTTTTTATGCTATTGTGAGTGGGAAGGTCTCCTTATATTCCTTCTTCAGTTGTTTGTTGTTGGTGTAAAGAAAGTCTACTGATTTTTGTAAGTTAATTTTGTATCCCAGTAGTTTATTGAAAGTCTTTATCAATTCTAGGAGTTTTCTGGCGGAGTTTTTTTAATTAATTTATTATTTTTTTTATGTGTACGAGTGTACTGTCTGCATGTAGGTTGGTGCACCCATGTCTTGTAATGCCACGGAAGTCAGAAGAGGGCATCTGATTCCGCTGGAACTGGAGTTAGAGATGGGTGGTGGGAATTGAACCCGAGTTCTCTGCAAGAGCAATTGGTGCTATTAACCACTGAGCCATCTCTCCAGCCCCATTGTGGAGTTTTTAGCATACCTTAAGTTAAATGTCTTATCATCTGCAATTAGGGATAGTTTGACTTCCTCTTTTCTAATTAGTACTCCTTTCATTTCCCTTCCTTGACTTATTGTCTTTGCAAGCGTTTCAAGCACTATATTGAAGAGGGTAGCCTTGCTGTGTCCCTTTAAGGGGTGGGGGTGCCTTTAATGGTGGGGTTGTGCTTCTAACTTTTCTCCATTTAAGATGTTATTGGTTGTGGGTTTCTAATATATGGCTTTGAATACATTGAATAAGATTTAAAGCATGAATGAATGCTGGATTTTGTCAGATGCCTTTTCTGCATTGGTTGAGATTATCACGTGGTTTTTGTTTTTCAATCCATTTATGTTTTTTTATGATATTTATTTATTTATTTACATATTTTGAACGATCCCTGCATCTCTGGTATGAATCCAACTTGGTCATGATGGATGATCTTTTTAATATGTGTGTGTTTGTGATTTGCAAGTATTTTGTTGAGAATTTTTGTGCGAGTGTTCATTAATAAAATGGGTGTATAGTTTTCTTTGTTGGTTGTATCTTGGCCTGGTTTTGGCAGCAACCTACAAGACAAAGGCACAGGAGATGTCTTCCTAAATCAGACAGCAGCTGCACAGGAAGTGAGGTAGACAAGTGGGACCTCATTAAACTCAAAAGCTTCTGTCCAGAAAAAGAAATATTTAGAGAATTGGGAAAACTTACAGAGTGGGAGGAAACCTTCACCAATAATACTTTTGACAGAGCATTAGCAACCATGATACATAAACTACACAAAAAACAAAGGAAGAAATCAAATAATTCACTCAAAAGATGGATTAGAGCTGAGCAGAGACTTCACAAATGAGGAAATAAAGATGGCTGAGAAACATCTTAAAAATGTTCAACATCATCGCCAATAATTAAGGAAATGCAAATTAAAACTACCTTAAGATATCATCTCTGATAAGACTGGCTAGGATTAAGAAAACAAATGATTCCAAATACTGGGGAGGTTGTGGGGAAAGGGGAACACTCCTCCACTGCTGGTGGAAATGTAAACTCAGACAACCACTATGGAAACCAGTATGGAGAACGGTGTAAAGGCTTAAAATGAGCTCACCACCTGACCCAGTCATACCACTCCTGGGTGTATACTCACAAGACTCATCCTACCACAGAGATACCTGCACAGCCAGTTCACTTCAGCTCTCTTCACAATAGTGAAGAGCTGGAACCAACCCAAATGCCCCTCAATGAATGAGTAGATAAAGAAAATGTGGTTCCTCTACACAATGCAGTTCTATGCAGTGGTAAATAAAGATGGCATCAGGAACTTTGCATGAAAATGGATGAAACTAGAAGATATTATGTTAAGTGAAGTAACACAGTCCCAGAAAAGCAAATGAGGAATGGTATCTCTCAATTGTGGATGCTAGTATCCAGCACCTAGTTGTAAGGCAAACTGAGCAACATAAATGCTTTATACCCCTTTCCCTAAAACCAACTGTGTTCTTATAATGTAAATCCCTTAACAGGCTCTAGAATGAATCTACCACTTATTTTTAGACTTTGTAATCTTGGTATATGGGATGGAGTATATGTAGCCATATTTTAGAGTAATATAAATTTAAAAAGAAAAATATGAATTCTGAAATATGATATGGAAATTAGGTGTCCAGATGATATAAGTTTAGTATAGGTGTGACACACACACACACACACACACATATATATATATCTCTGTGTATATATATCTCTCTACTATAGATATATATAATATTGAAGCATTACCGCTAGAGGGGAACTTTAACAGCCGAGGAACTGGGGCCAGGGACAGCAGTGAACATTAGTAAAGTTGGCTCCCAAAGATGTAGCCCTCTGCTTGAAAATCGTTGAAGAAGCAAAGAGGAGACGCCAATAACGCGCCAGGCCAGTAGGATCGAAAAGTGATTCCTGGACAACTGCAGCCCATGAAAGGAAACAGCCAGAATTGACCATAGAGTCCAAGTCAACATCTCCAAGAGATGGGACTGTTTTACCTCTCATCCACCTGTGCCCCTTCTAAGCCTAGGGAACAAACTGAAGTAAGACGGGGCGTGGTAGTAATGTAAGTGGTGCGAATGGGTGGATATGGTGAAACTACAGCAATGTTAGTCTGGACACTCATTTGATCACTTGATGAACAAACAACCGGTACACCCCCACTGGATGGGGGCTGTAGGGGTTTGGCACAACAGCCTGCAGATAGGTTTTTGCATGAAGGATGCCTATACTCATGGATTATCACTTTAGCTAAAATGAAGAAAACAAAAATGAGAGAAAGAGAGGCAGTTATGCAGAATGCATAATCAGGGATGGGGTGGGGGTCGGAGGGGGAGGGAAAGGGAAAATAGCCTGAACTGAATTGGAAAAAATGTATGAAATGCACAAAGCATCAATAAAAACTAATTAAAAAAAAAAAAAGAAAAGAATCAGAGAAAGATACAGGGCAGGAATGGCAGGGTGCAGGATGTCAGTTGGGGTGGGGAACATGTAAGGGGAAGATGAGTCTAGATTAGAATGAGAAACGATGTACGAAATGCACAAAACTTCAATAAAAATGTTTAAAAGATAAAAGACTAACATAGAACATGTGCCCCTTTGGTTGTTTGCTCTTCGATGAGAAATTTGGATAAACTAGCCATTGAATAAAAGTTTTTGGATGGATCTTATTGAATCAATGCTTTTTTTTCATTACACTTATGAAAATTGTCAGTTTTCTCAAAGATCTTTGATATGTAAAATTGTAGTGTATTCGATGGTGTTACAAATGAAAGGGGCTCCCTGAAACTAGGATATCTTTAGTCTAAAATATATATTTAAATGTGAGTTGTATTTAAAAAAATATTTACATTAAACACTCTTGTCAAATTTTTGGCATTAAAAATAATTCAAGCCACAGGTTCTGTATGTTTAGTGACTTCTAAATTAGAAACCAAGCACAGTCAATTAAATATTAGGAAACTTTGCTTTTAAAATAAATGTATTGAATAAAAGTTTGAATAGGTATAAATACAATTTTGGGGAAATATAATATGACATGTATATAAAATTCAATAATGATGATTTAGATATATCAAATTTGTGAATAATACTGAAAATTAATTATTTTCTGTGACAAACACATCCAGGTAAACAGACACAACAAAATCCAAAATATGAAATAAAATGTGTAATTAATTTGCGTAGACAATCACAGTTGAATTTTTAAAATAATTTTGTTGATTCAACCAGAATTTCATATAATATATTTTGATTATAGATTTGTCATTTTTATTCTCATCTTGTAGCTCCTTGGTTCGTTGGTGATTTTTATTTTCCATAGGAGGGAACAACTGTTATGTGTCTCTAAATGGCCATTAATTATTTATGAATTCACTTCCTCTATTTCTCAAATTATTCTTCACAAAAGGCATGCACATTTTAAGATTATTTGTAAAAATACATTATTTTATAGCTTTTTTTAATTTGGAAAAATTTTGACTCATAACCATCACATGGTTTAACATAAAACAAAATGCTGTCTATCAAGATGATTCTTCTATATTTACTTAGGTTCAGAGTTAAATATTGAATAATGACTGCATGATATAATTCACAATTATTTGAAAAAGTTTACATATGTTAAATGTAATTCAAGATCTTATTTTTGAAAATATTTATATAGGGACTGGAGAGATGGCCTAGTGGTTAAGAGTACCGACTGCTCTCGCAGAGGACCTGGGTTCGATCCCCAGCACCCACATGGAGGCTGAAAACCATCTTTGACTCCAGTTCCAGGGGAATCCGACGCCCTCTTCTGACCTCTGTGGCATTGCATGACATGGGTGCACCAACCTACATGCATACAGTACATTCATACACATACAAAAATAAATAAATTTTAAAAAAATTAAAAAAAGAAAATATTTATATAGTAGTATTCTTATACTATGTCTAAAGTGCCTTGATTAATCATGATTGTGTCATAACCTGTAAAAAGAAGATACAGGTATCATGCAGTGACAAAGTAAGAAAAATGATAAAAAATATAAGTTCAGGAAAAGAAAAATGCAATGCTATATGGCAAATATTAGTGTGATACAGTAATTATTTAAAATAAAATATTAAATACACAAATTTATTAAATACAAAATAAAATTAAAGAAATGATGGACAGAGCTATGTATAATGCTATGGCACTAATATATTTTAATTTTGACAGTAGACAGGACGTACTTTATTTACCACTTACCTTCGGAGCCAACAGAATACTTAGACTGAGCATGTAGTTTCCTTCCTCTTGTCCCCAGTGAACTATGTTCCCTACAGCTAGAGTAAAACTTAAAACATTAAATGAGATTTAGTTTTCTACCTTGCTGGATTGCTACTCACAAAACTGAGTTCCTTGAGATTTTAAATTATGTTTTATTTCTCTTTTCTATTGCTTCTTTTAATGCCTGGAACACAATAAGGGATGCATGAGGGCTAACATGGTTGTGTTGATTATAGTCATGGCTCGTTAAGGACTGCCTGGAGGGCCAGTGTGAATCACTGCCTTCCCTGTTAGTCACTCATTCTCTGTCTCGTTCCAGTATCTTTTATCCCCAATGATTCCACCAACTCACAAATGTGTCCTTTTATGCTGTCTGTCCATAGTCTTTCCTTTAATGTAATATCCCCCTCCAGGAGACTGTTTTCTTAAAAGTCTTATCTCTATCTATCTTAACTTTGTCTTTCACCATCTTCCATTTTCATTTTCAGTTTCCTGATAATTACTTTCATCTCCATATTCAGGATTATTCTGGGGCTTTTTTTTTAATTGCTCATCTGAATTAGAAACTCCTTACAGAAGTTTCTTATCCTTGTAAGTACATCTCTAAGGCTGGTCTGTCCCTTTTCTTTTTCTTATTTACTTTGTTTTCTTCATTGTCTCTCTCAACTTAGATTAAGCTGTCTTGGTGAGCTAGCTGTCTGATAGGTATGCTGTGATGGAGACCCCTTCTTGCACATTGTCTCAGTAGTGACTTTGTTTCATGGTTTGCTTAGTGTTCCTCAGCTTTTTGGAGTTAGTGGATAGAGAAGTTATATCCAGTGAGATATAAAAGCAAGATATATCTCCAGACCTGATTTTTAAAAACTTAATGATGGTATACACACACAGGCTATCCTAGGTAACTCCATTTTGTTTTAGCGACTTCCATTTTAAGAGTTGTTTTAGTGACTTCCATCTTAAGAGTTGAACCCTGGCCCAGAAATAACAAGTTCAGGAAGAGTCACCTGGTTACCTTGACCTTTGCTGCCCCCTATCAGAAGATGTTGTCTGACCCCTGTTAACTATTTTTTGTAAATGTTTACAATTGCCTGCAGCGTATCCCCTCTTTGTCTTAGCTTTTGTAATCCTGCAGCAGGCAGGAACTGAGACTTTTGTTGTCTAACTGCAATTTCTAAAAAAAAAAAAAAAAAAAAAAAAAATCCACCACAATATGCATTTGCCTTTATAAGCATAACCTGCACTGATTTGGGGCTGTTTTCTCGAAATCCCAACCTGGCAAGCAGTCATTATCCAGCACAAATTAGAACTAATTTGGCTAATTGGCACACAGAGTCTGTGTGCTCTCTTCTTCCAGTGGTCCAGCACCACAACAACTTGTAGTCTTCTAATAGTCTCTTCCATGTTTCCTAGACAAAATGGATGACCAGTAGACTGTTCTGTGAACTATTCACCTCTTCTACTTTTCCATTGGTTGTGGATTATCTGATGAATTATTGAGATTCTTATTTTCTGTTTTTAACATTTTATACATATATGTAGACAGTTTGTATTTTGTATTTTTATATTTCTAATGACAAAAATAGCAATTTTAAATTACATACCACATATCTAACTCAAAAAAATATAGTAAGTAAAGCATGGTTTCTTTCATAGATGCTTAAAATTGCTTAAAAAATAGATGTTTTATAGCTCTCCGGTTTTTACTTTTCTTTTGTATTTCCATCCTAACTTTCCTTTATTGTTGCTATTTCTTCTTCATTCTTGTTGATACAGTTTTGAGAAGGACTGGACCTTTCTTTGCCCAGTTGTACTTGACAAAGTTGCCAGAAACTAGCCCAGCAGCATCCAAAGAAAACTTGTGACAGTGGCTCTCAGATTTGTTGCTTTATTGTAGCGAGGATGAAAGATGTGGACATTCTTGGGTGTAATCAAAACAGAAGCAAGCTTTAAGAGAAATTAAAGATATTAATGAAGCATGAGAGAAGCACTTGGGCAAGGAAGAGGTTTCTAAGAGAGAAAAGGGCTCCCGAAATCCATCGTGTAAGTGGTTTTATAAGACTTGTGGCAGAAACAGGGCAGAGCTGCAGTGCTGATTAGAAGTTCCCACACTGTGTTCTCCAGGCCCAAGCAGAGAGATGATTGTGGTCTGTTCAAGCACTGCCCCCCAAATATGGGGTGACAAAACATTTCGTCTTTTCTCTCTAACCTTGCTTTGTTAGCTGTTTACCTTGACAGCCTATTTGTCACTGGCCTGCTGGCCATTGATCTCACAGGTGTCTAGTTGTTCTGTTGGTGGTTAGCTGGTACCATCAGGACCAGGCTAGCTCCCACCATAGTTACCAAAATGTAGCCCCAGTTGTTCTTGATTGCCTTATGTTAAATTGCTTTTTCATGGGCAGTCTGGACATAAGCCAAGGCTTTTAGAAGCTATCCTTACTTACAATTTAGTCTGTAACAATTTTAGCTACATTTCAAATAAAGATTAAAATGGCAAAAATGTTTTGCAGATGTTACCCAGAAACAATCTTTTTTTTTTTTTTTTTTTTTTTTGTCTTTTTGAGACAGGGTCTCCCTGTAGCTCTGGCTGTCCTGGAACTCACTCTGTACACCAGGCTGGCCTCGAACTCACAGAGATCCACCTGCCTCTGCCTCCCAAGTGCTAGGATTAGGATTAAAGGCGTGCACCACCACACCTGGCCCCAGAAACAATCTTATGAGGCAAGGCAACCTGCCAGCTGACATTGGCCTTGTCTCCCAGAGCCCACTTGCCACCTATCAGGTCAGCTAGGCTACCTCATACCCACTGCAAATTGTTTTATTTACCTCTTTAACGTACATAGTTCTGCACTTTAACCCCGACATTTATTTCAACTTCAGTACGTCTTCTCATGCTAAAAATTCTAATTTGTAGTTTTCAGCATGATCCATTTGCCCATACTACTGACTGTGAGACAGCTTCTGTCTCACTTATTTTACTTAAAATATCATTTTATTTTATTATTTATTTATTTATTTATTTATTTTAATCTCAAAATACATTTAGGGGTTTCCACTGTAAAAGTTAACTTGCATGCAGATAAAAAGAAATATACTCGTTTTATGTGTTCTTCTATCCTTAGAGTTGTGATTCCCAGATTGTTTTAATAGTGTACCCTGTTCTGATGGATTTTTCATAGCTTCAATACTATGGTAGTCTTTCTGGAAAGAATTGCATATCACACTTTGGTTGGTCCTCTTTTTCCATTTTCTTCACAGTTTTCCCTGTATTGCCACATCTGTGTGTGAAAACAGGAAACAAAAAGTGGTAAATACCACTCATGGGTTGGGTGAGGCTATGCAATAGCATTAAATAAGGCTCAGTTAGAAAGTTACACGTTTACATTTTACCTCTAAGCTACATACACAGATCCATTTTTCCAGCATCATTAGAAACAACTCATTGAGGTAAATAACATTCTACTGATTTGGGGTTAAAGCTAAAATAATTATATAATTTTTTCAATGTATTGAATTTTTGGAACTGTCATGTGCTATATTTTATTCATATTTAGATACCTTCCTTTATCTGTACATCCATTAATATCATCTGCAAAATTTCAATATATTAATGTATAAATATATATTTAATAGAGAAAAATACATATAAATGCCTACCATGTCAAATTTGTGTCTCTAAACTCCTTTCAGCATGGGACCATCCAGTGAAGCCTATAGTTAACCTGGTCATTATTACACCCAAAAGAAAACTCATTCTCCCCTTCAAGGAGCTATTAGTTTATCAGTTGAAAATTGTTCCTAAGCTATGGTTGAGGAAACGCTTGACTTCCCCACTTCTGTGCTGAGATTTTTGTCTGCCTTGAACTAATATTGTGCATACTGTCACCAATGTTGTAAGTTCATATGTGTAACTGACCAGCTGTCTGGAAAATCCTGTTTCCTCATGTTCAACTACCACCTTTGCTTTTGCAGTCTTTTCATCCTCTCTTCCTAAATGACCCTTGATCCTTGTGAGTCAGAAATCTGTTATAGGTGTCTTATATAGGGATAATTACTCTATAGTTTCTTCTTATGCTCTTCACATTGGCCAGTTGTGGTTTCTCTGTTAATCCCGAGCCACTACAGGAGAAATCTTCTCTGATGAGAGTTCAGAAATGCATTAATATATGGTTATAACAATAAGGAGTTTAGGAATTGAGTTAATTCCATATCCTTTTAGAATAATAATAGTTTCTTTCCTATGGCCTGTGATCTGTTTAGCCACAGGGTCCCAGGCCTGATTGGTTTCAGGTATGGTTTCTATCTTATAAAATTGACCTTAAATCCAGTCAGTATATGGTTGGTTACTCCCATAAAATTCATGTCACTTTGTAGCAGGGATATATGTTACACAGCCACTTGGTGCAGCTTGCAGGATTCACAGTTAGGGAATGCTGATGATTACTTTTCTCTTCCAGCAGCATGCATAGCACCTTCTAGCACTGTGAAACATGAAACTTTGAAATCAGTACCAGCTTGATTTTTCTTTGTTGTTTCTACATGTCATTTCTTCTGTAATAGGGATTTACTATCAAATTGTAGTGGGTAACAAAGAGCAGAAACAATGGCCCTAAGGTCTATGGGATACCCAGTCAACAGCTCCAAAAGAGGAAGTAGAATTGGGATTTTTCTTTTCTTTTCTAGTCTATTATGCTTGTTAAGAAAACAAACAAATAAACAAACAAACAAAGAAAAAAACGATGTGATTTGCAGGGAAATGGATAGAACTAGTAACAACCCAGAAGGAGAGAGACAAATGTTACATGATCTCTCTTGTTTGTAGATACTAGCATTGAATCCTTAGATGTAATTGGAAAATCCATAGAAATCATGAAACTGATAAATAGCCATGTGTGAGGTCATGGGAGGGGAGAGAAAAAATACAATGATTTAAAAAAGTAATGGGAAAAATGGGGTAGGAAGGGTTAAAAGGGACTGAAATTTAGAGGGCAGGTCAGAGAAGGGAGTGTGGGGAAGGATAACACTAAAGAGCTTTAGCAAATTCTTATGGAAATCTACCACTATAAAAATTTCTTAAATTGTAAACATATAAATATAAAACAAATTAAAAGGAGCTACTCTATAAGAGGAGGATATTTCCCCTACCAGACACCATAGACTAGCAATTTCATATAACATTTAAGAAATAAAATTAAGCTTTGCCTTCAATAAGTATGAACCATCACCCATTCCTTATTCTGCATTCTAAGTCAGATATCAGGTTATATGGAGAATTTAAAAAATATAGCCTTACTTGCTTTAATTTTAAATAAAACTTGGTGCTTTATGGCATTTGCCTAGGGGAAGAGACTTTAGGCAGTTAAAGTTAAAATTGAAAAATTTAGTTCAACTGAAACTGTTTTGATTTGGGAATTCAGTATGTACTTAAAATTCCATTCGATATTTGGATAATCTTGGGCAAATATTATTTAATCATAATATCCAAGTGGCTGAGCTTAAATCATAGTGGCATTTTCATTTACCCACATAAATAATGCAGTGCCCCCAAAGAAAAGTTGTCATGATGCTATATACTTTAATAAGGCATACATCACACATATTCATGACAGAGGGGAAGTAGTAAGATTTTAGGATACTTTTGGAAGCAAAATGTGGTGCACGTGTATGTGTATTCCTATAATGTTATGTATATAGAGTCTAAGATTGAGACAAAATATAAAAATAGTTGCAAAGTGAGATTGAATCTTACTATTATAATAAATTGAAAATATTATGTAAACATGTCATTAATTACAGATTTCCTCCAAGTCATTTCTTTCTGATTATTGAAGCGTTATAGATCTCTTTTCTGAAAATTTATTCCAGGTCAGGCTTGAATTTAAACTCCAAGACTAGCTCTGGTTAAGAGACAAGTCTTATCTATTGATCTATGATTCCTGGTTACTGGTGGAATTGAAGAAGGATAACCAGTTTAATGTTCAGTATAGTTTGACACTAAGACTAAAACATTCTTTTCCCATCTTCTCAGTAATTGGGTGTGTCTACACTGCACTGAAATTTATGTTTACTTTTAGGATGTGTCCTTTTGGACCCTTTTCTTTCCTTCTTATATCAAAGCTGCCTGTCAATTCAATCAAGTTGGGCAACATAATCAAGATGAAAATTTTTAATCTATTCATTACCAGTTTTCCATAGTAGTCTCCATGTCTCCTATCCTCTGCTGAGTGAGATGCTATGTGATATTTTGTGATTCTTGAGTTCAAATACAATTGTTCCCACACTGGATCATATGTTCAAATTATATATGAACATGTTGAATAGTGTCATGATGAGTTTACATACATACATAACTGTTGAATATTGTCTAATTCTAGTAATTCTAGAAATTCTTCTAACACATATTCTTTTTTGCCTTTTCAAAATGGAGTCTCACTCTATTTTACAGTGTAGTTTTACATTTCTGGGGTCAAATTATTTTTCTCCTTTACTCTATTACCTTCTAGAACTACAGGTAGGCACCATCGTACCTGGCTTCTTAATTTTCTAAATAATGACTGTATTAGTCAGTTTTCTGTTGCTGTGATAAAGCACCATGACCAAGGAACTTATAAAAGGAAGAGTTTATTTGAGCTTACAATAGACGGTTCCAGGGAATTAGAGTCCATTGTGGCGGGAGGCGTGGTGGCCGGATCCAGAGCAGCAAACAGAGGGTCACATATCGCAAAGAGCACAGGAAGCAGAGAGGAGCAACTGTAGAGCACGAGGCTTGTTAAGCTCACTAAGCCCGCCCCCAGTGACACACTTCCCCCAGCATGGCCACACCTTCTAAGACCTCCAGAAACAGCGCCACCAACTGGAGACAAATGTCTGAATACTTAGAGCCTATGGGGGACACTCATTCAAACCACCACATTCCACTCCCTGGCCCCCATAGGCTCCTGACCATATAAAATGCAAAATGCATTTAGTCCAACCTTAAAAGTCCCCATAGTCTTTACCAGTTTCAATGCCATTCAAAAGTCCACAGTCCAAAGTCTCTTCTGAGACTCAGGCCAATCTCTTAACTGTAAGCTCCTGTAAAATCAAAAGGCAAATTACATACTCCCAATGTACAGTGGAACCGAATACACATTCCCATTCCAAAAGGGAGGAATAGAGGCATAGTGAGGAAATACTGGACCAAAACAAGACCGAAAACCAGCAGGGCAAACACCAAATCCTGTAGCTCCACATGCAACTTCTGGGACTTGACTTCCAAAGGGCTTAGATGGCTCAGCTCTTCCAGCTTTGCTTGCAACATACATCTCTTTCTTAGGCTGGTACCACTCCCTGTATGCAGCTCTCCTTGGCAAATATCTCACAGGTCTGGCATCTCGAATGTCTTCTTGGGGTCTCCGCTGCCAACCAGGCTTCACATTCACAGCTTCACGCAATGGCCTATCAGGGCCTTCTTTATTCAGGGACACCCCTGCTGTACTCTGCCTGGCCTCTTTAGCTCTCTGAAACCGTGGAGGAAGAACTGATGACCCCTTCACTCTTGCAAACTTCATGCCTCTAAAGCCAGCACCACGTGAATGAAATTGCCGAATTTGGCTGCAATTTTGGGATGGACCCTGGCCCATTTCAACCACATTTGCAACTTTTCTCTGCCCTGGACTTGCTGGAGGATTAGCTGGGTGTGGTCTTGCCCTGAAGGTACTGATTCTTTTGTTTACTTGTAAATCTCCAGGCCTCTCCTTAATTGCTTTAATCTCCTTATGAAAAGGAGCCTCTCCTTCACATGCCTTGGCCCCACCTTTAATCTTCCTAGTGCAGTTTTCAGATCCAAACTGTACATTCTGCATTTCTTTCTGCCCCATCTGCTCTTCTTCACTGTAGATCTGCACAATATTCACCATTAAAAGCCACGCCACCATTTCTACATTAGGCTGTCTTGAAATATCCTCCACCAAAGACATCAGTCCATTGCTTTTCAACTTAGCATCAGGCAAGCATTTGGGCTGCGGGCAAACTGCTGCCAGACTCTTTATCAAAATATCCCAGTTGCTGCCTAAGTCTTTATTTTCCCCTGGAAGCACATCTTTTGCAGCCATGCTTTCTTAGAGGCCTCCACTAGAATGGCCCTTTAAGCTCTGCTTATAGTAGTCAACAGCCTTTCTAGCCCAAAGTTCCAAAGTCTTCCACATTTCTCCAAACATCCACATGGTCAGGTTCTTCACAGCCAACAGCCTACTCTCTGGTACCAAAATACTGTATCAGTCAGTTTTCTGTTGCTGTGATAAAGCACCATGACCAAGGAACTTATAAAAGGAAGAGTTTATTTGAGCTTACGATTGACGGTTCCAGGGAATTAGAGTCCATTGTGGTGGGAGGTGTGGCGGCTGGATGTGGAGCAGCAAACCGAGGGTCACATCTCCCAAAGAGCACAGGAAGCAAGAGAGAGCAACTGTATACCACAAGGCTTGTTAAAACTCACTAAGCCTGCCCCCAGTGACACACTTCCCCCAGCATGGCCACACCTTCTAAGACCTCCAAAAACAGTGCCACCAACTGGAGACAAATGTCTGAATACCTAGAGCCTATAGGGGACACTCATCCAAACCACCACGATGACAAAAATATACTCATCCTTGGAGAAATTGGCATTCAAGTGAATTAAAGAATTGGTTCTTATCTAGCTGTAATAATGCATGCATTTAATCCTGGCATTTGGGAAGCAAAGGTAGGAAGATCTCTTTGTGATAGAGGCCAACCTGGTATACATATTAAGTTTTAGGACAACTGGGTCTTTGGGGAGATCATGTTTCAAAATAAACAAACATCAATTAAGATGATCATTTGGTTTTTGTCTTTCAGTACATTTATGTGTTTTATGATATTTATTGATTAATGTATGTTGAAACATCCTTGCATCTCTGGTATGAATCCAATTTGGACATGATGGATGGTCTTTTGATGTGGGTCTGTATGTGATTTGCAAGTATTTTGTTGAGAATTTTTGCATCTATGTTCATTAATGAGGTGGATCTATAGCTTTCTTTTTTGGTTGTACAAGATCCAGCATCCCTTCATGTTTAAAGTCCTAGAGGGAATCAGACTGATGGGAACATTCCTCAACATGATCAAATTCATATACAACAAATCCACTGTCAACATCATCCAAAATGGAGAAAAATTGGAACCATTTCCCTTAAAGGCAGGAACCCTGCAAGGCTGTCCCTTATCACCACTCCTCTTTAACTTAGTGCTTGAAATGCTTTCTAGGGCAATAAGACAATAGAAGGAAATTAAAGGAGTACTAATCAGAAAAGAAGTTAAGCTATCCTTTTTAGTAGATGATAGGATAGTTTACCTAAGGGATGCTAAAAACTCCAACAGAAAACTTCTAGAAATGATTAAGAGTTTCAGTAAAGTAGTGGTATACAAAATTAACCTGGAAAAATCAGTAGCATTTCTTTACACAAATAATAATCAAGTGGAAAAGGAATATAAGAAGACCTTCTCACTCACAATAGCCTCAAAAATAATAAAATACCTGGGGACAAACTTAACCAAAGATACCAATGATCTCTACAACAAAAAATTTAAAATCCTGAAGGAGATTGAAAACGACATCAGAAGATGGAAAGACCTCCCATGCTCATGGATTTAAAAAGTTAATATAGTAAAAATGTCCGTTTTACCAAATTGATATACAGATTCAATGCAATCCCAATCAAAATCCCCATGAGCTTCTTCACAGACTTGGAAAAAATATCTTTAAATTCATATGGAAAAACAAAAGACCCCAAATAGCTAAAGCAACCTTGAGTGAAACATGTAATACAGGGGGGATTGCTCTACCAGACTTCAAGCTATATTACAGGGACATAGTCATAAAGACAGCCTGGTACTGGCACAGAAACAGACCCATTGACCAATGGAACAAAATTGAAGCTCCAAACTTGAGCTCATACAATTTCAGCCACCTCATATTTGACAAAGGGGCAAAAAAACCTCAATGGAGGAAGGATAGCATCTTCAGCAAATGGTGCTGACAAAACTGGATCACCATTTGTAGAAAAACAAAATTAAAGCCCTACCTCTCACCCTGTACAAAAATCAACCCCAAGTGGAACAAAGAGCTTGATGTAAAACTCAAAACCCTGAAGGTGATGGAAGAAAAATTTGGTAACAACCTACAAGACATAGGTATAGGAAAAGACTTTCTAAATCAGACAGAAGCTGCACATGAAATGAGGTCAATAGTCAACAAATGGGACCTTATCAAACTCAAAGCTTCTGTACAGTGAAAGAATCAATCAAGGCAGTGAAGAGAAAACCCACAGAGTGGGAGGAAATCTTCACCAGTGATGCATCTGACAGAGCATTAACATCCAGAATATATGAACTACTCAAGAACAAAGAAGAAAACAAATGACTTACTCAAAATATGGAGTAAAGTGCCGAACAGAGACTTCACCAATGAGGAATTAAAGATAGCTGAGAAATATCTTAAAAAGTGTTCAACATTATTAATAATTAAGGAAATTCAAATTAAAACTACTGTCAGATATCATCTCACTTCAATATGACTGGCTAGGATCAAGAACATAAAAGATACCAAATGCTAGAGAGGTTGTGTGGAAAGGGGAACACTCATCCACTGCTGCTGGGAATGTAAACTTGTTCAACCATTGTGGAAAGCAGTGTGGAGAACCCTTAAAAGAATCAAAATGAGCCTGCGACCAGTCCCAGTCATACCACTCCTGGGTATATACCCACAAGACTCATCCTACTGCAAAGATACATGCACATCCATGTTTATTGCAGCTCTCTTCACAATACCGAAGAGCTGGAACCAACCCAAATGCCCCTCAACTGACGAGTGGATGACAAAAATGTAGTACATCTACACAATGGAATACTATTCAGTAACAAAGAAGGATGACATCATGAACTTTGCAGGTAAATGGATGGAACTCAAGGCCATTATGCTATGTGAGTAACAGTCCCAAAAAACAAGCAGCGAATTGTCTCCCTCATTTGTGGATTCTAAAACCAGGTCCCCACATGAAGGTCAAGCTGAACAACATTATTGTTATGTTTTTGTTTATCTGAAAGCAACTATGTTGTTATAATGTAAATCTCTTAATGGGCTCTAGAATCAATGCACCACTTACTTTCCGACTCTGTAATTGCTGTATATTACTGGAAAGTATATATTCATATTTTAGAGTAATATAAAATTAAAGGAGGAAAATGTGAATTCCTAAACTCATAAAAAAGACAGAGAGAAAGATGCAGGACATTTATGGCAGAATGCATCATCTGGGGTGGGGTCAGGGGAAGGGAAAGGGGAATGTGTCTAAACTGAACTGAAAAATGATGTCTGAAATACACAAAACATAAATCAAAGCATTAAAAACAACAACAATAACAAAAACTCATAATTTATTTTCACCAACTTATTTAAATTTAATAGGCTTATTTATTTTCACTAACTTATTAATTTGAATTTAACATATATTCAATTCAATGTCTTTCAAACAGAAACTGTATATCAAGTACCTTATTGATGGTGTATATATTTAACAAAGTGTTGCTCTTCATCATATATTCTAAATTATGGCAAGTAATTAATTCATTAGTCTTGTTACTGTTATATAAAGAAACGTGTAATACTTTTTTTTAATTAAAGTTTACAAAATGTTTGATAGCTGCATTGTTTTCTCTATATTTACACTCAAATTTAAGATTTTAATAAATTAAATGGAAAATAAGTTCCATGATCTCACTAAATTACATAAATGTTAGCAAAACATAATGGCTACATTCTCATTCAATTATGTCCCTAACAGTACAATAGTTCCAATTTAGAGTATTATACATGATTATCACTCTGTTCTCTGAATTCTGTGTAATTTGATTAAAGAAGACTGAACTAGACTCAGCATGCAATCTGATCAGAATTAGCTTGTGAGTGTCAATGCCTGTAGGTTGGAGACCCTGTGTTCTTATCAGTAGAGGTAAATAGGCTTGTTCCTTTAAAGTCTGTTTGGACCATACCCAATATTTTAGTGGTAAGGATGTATTTCATGTCCAAAGCCAATACTAGTCAGACAAAGAAATAGATGTGGCTCCAAAAAGAAGAAAAGTCACAATATTTGCCAAAATTAATCTCAGATGCTTCAACATTTAATACTCTTTGATTTAGTTTAGAAATACATATAAGGACAGTGAAACTAAGATGGCTGGATAACTGTCTTAATTCTTTAGAGGAAATATCAGAGACATATTTTAAGGTATTTTTGTTTAACCGCATTGTTGGCAACAATGCAGCAACTAAGGAAGTTGTATGTTGCTTGTAGGAATTTAAAGAAATATAGATTCTGTAGAAGGCAGAAGGAGCATGCTATATTCTTTAAAATAAGTTTAGTATTACTAAATCATCTAGCTATTTAACATACTTATTCTCAGCTAGAACTAGAAATGTGTCTAGAATCATAATTTAAAGTAGATTTCAATTAGAAAAAGATGGAAACAAACTACATATCCACTTAGAATTTTTTATCATTATATGATGCATTGAGTGCTACCTTAGATGACATTTTACAATATGGTGAATCTTAAAGATATTTTGCTAGTTGAAATAATCTAGTCATAATAAAGTGAGTACTAAAAGGTGAGATTAATGTTTAGTAATAGAAATGAGAAATAATAAGAAATATAAATTAAGAGTTGGTTTTTAATGATCCGTTTTAGTGAGACATATTTAAAAATATGTTGCTGGATTGCATGTTTAAGCACATTTGAACAGCAATTTTATACTAAATATGTTTTACTCCCATTACCAATAGGATTTCTCACCTGCCAACAACTCAGGCACCATTATGCAAGAGGAAGCAGAAAGAATGTCAAAGCCAGGGTTGATCTATGAACAAAAGGGAGTGGAAGCTTTCAGGCCACTGGAAGCTTGCACAAGTGAACTTTTGGCAATGGTGGCATTGAGCACAGAATCCGTGCCAACTCAATCAAAGGCCCAGAGTGGAGCAAAAGAAATGGGTATGTGGGGCAGGAACTAGCCTGAGAAATAATGGACACTGATTGCTACTGGGTGAAGGAGAGTGGCCTTATTTACAGTCTCTATAAGCTGATTAGACTCTAGTGGATAAATTTGCACTAAAGGACATCTGGGTACAAATGCTTGAATTAACATGTATGGACTTAACATGTATGGCTATCCATACCTGTATATATGATATCCAGTGGGAGTTTGGGAAGCATGGATGGGGGAGGGGTGTCTAAAGTTAATTAAAAACTATTGTATGAAATATACAAAAGCTTAATAAAAAATTAAAATAATGAAATAAACTCATCATGACATGATACTCTATGAGTACTTTGAGGCTCTTGAGTTGATATAAATTGATATACAATACAGAAACAAATAGTAGTTGAAGATTCAAACTGAGACCAAAGAATTGAGTTATTCTCAGGAAAATTGATAAAATTTGGGTCCTTTTGAAGTTTCTGCAGTAAAATAGGAAGATAGTAGTAAAAGTAAATGTTTTCAGAATGAAGGAAAATTTATGCTCTTGCTATTGACCAGAATCCACTAACAAATATATACCAGGAATGCAAGTCATTGCCTTAATATTCCATGTAAGTATTCATACTATAAGCTCAAATCGATTACAGTTTTTTTTTTTTAATTTAGATTATTAGAACTCCATTTTGAAGAAATGTGTACTAAGGAACAAAAACAATAAGAGACACAAATAGACATACAATATTTTACTTAAATGCTGAATCTGTGGCCTATAGTAGTTTTGGTGAAGTTGTGACTCTTCATAAATTTGATAAAATTCTCTCATATCAGAGCAAAAATTGATCAGTGTGATGTCAGCTAACCTATCAGGGACTTATGTTTGTAAAGTAGAAAAATGAAAGAATTTTCTCACTGATAAATTCCATCTATAAATTACAGGAAGTTCTGTCTGGTTCCCAGTAGTAAACAATGGCTGCAGGAATTTAAAATTTGGGCTAGACAGGAATTTTAACTGTTGTCCCATTCTCACTTAAATAATGTTGACCCTTTAATATAAATGTTGCTAATGTAGTAATCTTTTAAAATGATAATCATTAAATGAAATGCTGAAAGTGATAGAAGAAAAAGTTGGTAGCAGTCTACAAGGCATAGGAGTATGAAAAGATTTTCTAAATCAAATAGCAGCCATGCAGGAAATAAAGTCAACAGCTGATAATTGGGAACTCATCAAACTCAAAAGCTTCTGTACAGCAAAAGACACAATTAACGAAATGAAGAGAAAACCCATAGAGTAGAAGGAAATCTTCACCAGAGATACATCTGATGGAGCATTAACATCCAGAATATGTTCACTACTCAAAAAACAAAGAATTAAGAAAACAAATGACTAACTCAAAAGATGGAGTAAAGCATTGAATAGAGACTTCACCAGGGAAGAAGTAATGATGACTCATAAACATCTTAAAAAGTGTTCAACATCCTTAATAATTACATAAATGCAAACTAAAACACTCTAATATATCATCTCACTCTGATAAGACTGGCTAAGATCAAGAAAACAAAAGGCACAAAATGCTGGAGAGGTTGTGGGGAAAGGGTAATACTCATACACCACTGGAGGGAATGCAAACTCATACAACCACTGTGGGAAGCAATGTGGAGAACCCTTAAACGACTGAAAATGAGCCTACCACCTGACCGAATCATACCACTCCTGGGTATATAACCACAAGACTCATCCTACTGCAGAGATACATGTGCATCCATGTTTATTGCAGATCTCTTCACAATAGTGAAGAGCTGGAACCGACTGAATTGCCTCTCAACTGACAAGTAGATAACAGAAATGTGGTACATCTACACAATGGAGTTCTACTCAGTGGTAAAGAAAGATGACACTATCTGGGCTTGGTGGTGCATAGCTTTAATCCTAGCACTTGGGAGGCAGAGGCAGGCTGATCATTGTGAGTTCAAAGCCAGCCCAGTCTACAGAGTGAGTTCCAGGACAGCTGGGGCTACAGGGAGACCCTGTCTCAAAAAAGACATTAAAAAAAAAAAAAAAAAAAAAAAGAAAGAAAAAAAGAAAGAAAGACAACACCATGAACTTTGTAGGCAAATGTATGGAAAACGAAAACTTTATGATAAGTGAAGTAACACATTCACAAAAAAGGGAGGAAGGGTTTCACTCATTTGCTGATGCTATTTCCAAATCCCCTAATTGAAAGGCAAGCTGAGCAATGTTCTTGTTATATTACTTTCTACCTGAAAGCAACTGTGATGTTAAAATGTGAATACCTTAATGAACCCTAGAATTAACTTATCACTTACTTTCAGACTTGGAAATTAATGTATATGGGCGGAAGGTATATATTCATATTTTAGAGTAATATAAAATTAAAAGGAAAAAATATGAACTCCTAAATATATATCAGAGTTAACATACAGTTTTGTTCCTTTAGGACATAATTTTGGTACATATTTCATGCTTATATAGACATAATTTGGATCTATACAATTGGGAGGGAACGACAACAACATAAGGACTTGGTCAAAGAATGGACTGATATAGTTTAATTCTGCCCAAAATAATAAAACTTTGAAGAGAAAAAATTTAAAAATTACTGAGAGAAAGATGCAGGACAGGTATGGCAGAATGCATGAATTGGGGTGAGGTCGAGGAGGGGAAAGGGGAATGTGTCTAAATTGAACTGAAAATTTATGTCTGAAATACACAAACATCAATAAAAGTATTATATTAAAAATATAAAAGCTCTTAATATTAAAGCTATATGATATAAAGTGAGATACTGTAAAAGTTTAATAATGTATTGCATAAGTTAAGATAAAATGCCCAGAGCCTAGAGGATATTTAAACAGAAATTTTCTGCTAAGACAAAAAAGGAAGCAACAAGTTGCATGAAAATGTTTACTGTCAAGCAATATACAGCACTTTACAGAGTGTCAATGACTAGAGTAAAAGGAAGGGTTGAAGCATAAGCAGTAAAAAAGAACTATGTTAATTTTCTCAATAGTAAACAAGAGTAAATTTATAATTTTGAAATCTAAAAAGTCATAATGTAATAATTACCCATAATTTCAGAATAATAATGATTATAATTTGAATACAAGAAAAAGTATTGAGTATAAGCAGTGAAAATTCTCAGTTTATTACATAATATTAGAAATCAGCTATACATAAACATTTATTATAATGTGATTCAGATGACAATGAATAGTGTGTTTAGAAATGAAAACACGACATTTTAAAAAGGCAGAACAAAGAATTTTCAGTTAGGTGAAGTAACAATGGAAAATTTCAGCTAACTGTTAAATAGAGGCAGTGAGACTTGATATCTGTTCACCATGAAAATGCAGGAAGCAGATGTGAACTATGGTAAAATAAAAGATACTATGTCTAATTGATTAAATTATTAAAAATAATTACAGGGAGATCTCCCAAGACCACCTGAAGCACAGACCACAGTGCAACAAAGCTCAAGATCAACACCAGGATAAGCCCTACTACCTACAAGAACACATGGAGACTAAAGAACACACTCTTGAATAATGAATGGGTCAAAGAAGAGATAAAGAAAAAAACAAAAGCATTCCTGGAACTGAATGACAACACAACAAAACCTATGGGATACCTTAAAAAGCAGTACTAAGAGGGAAGTTTATAGCCCTGGGTGCTTACATTAGAAAAAGACAAGGAGCATGAGTGAAGGATCTAACACTGAAGGTAACAGCACTTGCTAGGCAAAAACAGATGAACCATAAAGACAACAGACAGGAAGAAATAACAAAAATCAGAGCAGAAATCAATGAAATAGAAACAAAGAAAACAATACAAAAAAATCAATGAATCCAAAAGTTGGTTCTTTGAAAGAATAAACAAGATAGACAGACCTCTAGCCCAGTTAACCAAAAGAAAGAAGGAACAACTCCAAATCAATACAATCCATGATGAAAAGGGAAATATCACAACAGACAAGGAAAAGATCCAGAAAATCATATGGGAATACTTCAAAAACCTATACTCTACCAAGTTTGAAAACCTAGAAGAAATGGATGAATATCTGAAATCCTGGGAATCACCAAAGCTCAACCAAGAAGAGATCGACAGCTTAAACAGACCCATAATACATGAAGAAATTGAAGATGTAATAAGAAACCTCCCAACTAAAAAAAGCCCAGGCCCAGATGGTTTCACAGCAGAATTCTATAAAACATTTCAAAAAGACCTACAACCATTATTACTGAAACTGTTTAGAAGTATACAATCAGAGGGAATTCTCCCAAATTCCTTCTATGAAGCCAGCATCACTCTATTACCAAAACCAGGCAAAGATACAACTAAAAAGGAGAATTATAGACCCATCTCCCTCATGAACACAGATGCCAAAATTCTAAACAGGATACTGGCAAATCGCATACAGACCCACATCAAGAAGATCATCCATCATGACCAAGTTGGATTCATACCAGAGATGCAGGGATGGTTCAACATACGAAAATCAATAAACATCATCAAACACATAAACGGAATCAAAGACAAAAACCACACCATCATCTCAATTGATGCTGAAAAAGCCTTTGACAAAATCCAGCATCCCTTCATGCTTAAAGTCCTAGAAGGAATTGGATTGGAGGGATCATTCCTCAATGTAATCAAAGCCATATACAGGAAACCCACAGCCAATATCATCCTAAATGGGGAAATGACAGAAACATTCCCTTTAAAGGTAGGAACTCGGCAAGGCTGCCCCCTGTCACCACTCCTCTTCAATATAGTGCTTGAAACACTTGCTAGAGCAATAAGGCAAGAAAAGGAAATTAAAGGAGTACTAATTGGAAAAGAGGAAGTCAAGCTATCTCTATTTGCTGATGATATGATTGTTAACTTAAGGGATGCTAAAAACTCCACCAAAAACTTTGATTAACAGCTTCAGCAAAGTGGCAGGATACAAAATTGACCTAGAAAAATCAGTAGCCTTTCTTTACACCAAGAACAAGCAGCTGGAGAAGGAATTCAAGGAGAACTTCCCACTCACAATAGCTTCAAAAACAATAAAATACCTAGGAACACACCTAACCGAAGACACCAAAGATCTCTACAACAAAAATTTTAAACCCTTAAAGAAAGAAATTAAAGAAGACATCAGAAGATGGAAAACCCTCCCATGCTCATGGACTGGGAAAATTAACATAGTAAAAATGTATATTCTACCCAAACTCTTGTATAGATTTAACACAATCCCAATTAAAATCCCCAAGAGTTTCTTCACAGGCTTGGGGAAAAAAAGTCCTTATATTCATTTGGAAAAACACTAGACCCCAAATAACCAAAACAACCCTGAGTGAAAAGAACAACACAGGGGGCATCTCTACACCAGACTTCAAACTATACTACAGGGCTATAGTCATAAAAACAGCCTGGTACTGGCACAAAAACAGACCTATTGACCAATGGAACAAAACTGAAGATCCAAACATGAGCACATACTATTTCAGCCATCTCATATTTCACAAGGGAGCCAAGAAGACACAATGGAGAAAAGACAGCATCTTCAGCAAGTGGTGTTGGCAAAACTGAATCACCACTTGTAGAAGAATGAAATTAAACCCCTACCTTTCACCCTGTACAAAAGTCAACTCCAGATGGATTAAAGACCTCAACGTGAAACACAAAACTCTGAAGGTGATAGAAAAAAAAATGTTGGCAGCAGACTAGAAGACATAGGAGTAGGAGAAGACTTCGTAAATCAGAAAACAGCTGCATAAGAATTAAGGTCAACAATTGACAAATGGGACCTCATTAAACTCAAAAGCTTCTGTACATCAAAAGAAGCACTCAAAGTAGTGAAGAGAAATCCCAGAGTGGGATGAAACCTTCACTACAGAAACATCTGACAAAGCATTGATTTCCAGAATATATAAATTACTTAAAAAACAAAGAAGAAAGAAATCAAATGACCCACTGAATAGATGGAGCAAAGACCTGAACAGAGACTCACAAGTGAGGAATTAGAGATGGCTGAGAAGCATCTTAAGAAGTGTTCAACATCACTAATCATTAAGGAAATGCAAATCAAAACCACTTTAAGATATCATCTTACTCCAATAAAACTGGCTAGGATCAAGAAAACAAATGATACCAAGTGTTAGAGAGGTTATGGAAAAAGGAGAACACTCATCCACTGCTGGTGGGAATGTAAACTGGTACAGCCACTATGAAAAGCAGTGTGGAGAATCCTTGGAAGACTTGGAATGAACTTGCCGCCCGACCCAGCCGTACCACTCCTGGGCATGTATCCTCAAGACTCACCCCACCGCAGAAATACATGCATGGCCATGTTTGTTTCAGCTCTCTTCACAATAGCAAGGAGCTGGAACCAACCCAAATGCCCCTCAACTGTCGAGTGGATAGAGAAAATGTGGCACATCTACACAAAGGAGTTCTATGCAGCAGTAAAGAATGATGACATCATGAGCTTTGCAGGAAAATGGCTGGTGGTAGAAGACATCATGCTGAGTGAAGTAACACAGTTCCAGAAAAACAAATGACCAATGGTGTCCCTCATCTGTGGATGCTAGTGCCAATTACCTGGTTGTAAGTATTTCTTTTGCACAGCCCATTGAACTTTTGTCCAAGTAGTTGGGAGTGATGCGTATTGGAAACAACAGCAACAACAACAACAACATCAACAACAGAAAGGACTGCATAAATAACTGACTGAAACAGTGAACTTCTGCTCAAAACAGTGAACTTCTTCATGGAGTCTATTGAGAAAGACTGAGAAAGAGATGAAAAGCATGTTTGGCAGAATACATGAGCTCTGGTGGGATGGGGGGATAGGGTGGGGGACACGGGCCTAGATTTGATAATCTTGTACAAAAATATATATATAATAAAAAATAATTACAGATTAAATGATTAAAATTTTATAATTCTATGTGCTAGCAATATATGACAGTGAAAGTATTGAAACTAAGTAGAAATGTTCTTACATTTCCTATGTTCTTTAATAATATTCTTATGATATTAATGCAAGTATTTTTTCTCCTTAATTTTTATTGAGCTTTTGTACATTTCATACAACATTTCTTAATCAAATTTAGACCTGTTCCCCCATCTATACCCCCCACATCAGAGTTCATCTATTCTGCCATACAAGTTAAGTCCCATTTTGCTTCTTTTTCTCAGTCTTTTCCACTTCTTTGATACAAAATTTTACAGTTTTGTTCAGTTATTAGAACAAGACTTTTTTTTGTTGTTTCCTGTAATTTTGTATTGCTCCAAAATATGCATATATATTCCATACATATACCAAAATTAGGAACTCTGAAAATAAACTCTACATTAACTCCAAAAAAATTTTACAGTGGAACTCTTCACCAGTGACACATCTGACAAATGTTCAACATCCAGAAGTCAGTTTTTTTTTTTATATTTAGGGGTTCACATTTTTTCCTCTAATTTTGCATTACTCTAAAATACAAATATATAACCTCCTCCCATGTACATTATTTACCATGCCTGAAAGGAAAGTGATAAGCTAATTCTAGAGCTCATTTTGATATTCACAATATAACATCACAGATGTTTTCAGATAGAAAGAAATATAACAACATAGATCAGCTTTTCTTTCAATTGGGGGGATTTGGTAGTAGCATCCACAAATGAGGGGAACCATTCCCCATTTTGGGGGGTGGGCTGTGTTACTTCATTTACCATAATGGCTTCGAGTTCCATCCATTTTTGTGTAAATTTCATGATGTTATCTTTCTTTACGCTGAACAGAACTCCATTGTGAAGAAGTGCCACATTTTTGTTATGCACTCTTCAGTTGAGGGGCATTTAGGTTGGTTCCAAATATTCCCTATTGTGAAAAGTGCTGCAATAAACATAAATGTGTATGCATCTTTGCAGTAGGATGATTCTTATGGGTATATACCCAAAAGTGGTATGACTGGGTCAGATGGTAGGCTCTTTTTGAGTCTTTTAAGAGTTCTCCACACTGATTTCCACAGTGGTAGTAAGAGTGGATGAGTATTACCCTTTCCCCACAACCTTTCAAGCATTTGCTGTCTTTTCTTTTCTTGATCTTAGCTAGTCTTATTAGAGTAAGGTGTATCTTAGAGTGGTTTTAATTTGCATATGAGAAATTATTAAGGATGTTGAACAGTTTTTAAGATGTTTCTCAGAAATGTTTACTTCCTCACTGGTGAAGTCTCTGTTCAGCTCCTTACTCCAACTTTTGAGTGAGTCATGTTTTCTAACTTCTTTGTTTTTTGAGTAGTCTATATATTCTTGACATTAATGTTCTGTCAGTTGAATTACTGGTGAAGATTTCCTTCCACTCTGTGGATTTTCTCTTCACTTCCTTAATTATTTCTTTTGCTGTACAGAAAATTTTGAGTTTGATGAGGTGCCATTTGTAAACTGCAGACCTTATTTCCTGCACAGCTGCTGTCTTATTTAGAAAGTATTTTCTTACACCTATGTCTTGTAGGTTGTTGCCAACTTTTTCTTCTATCACCTTCAGGGTTGCAGGTTTCACATTAAGATCTTCGATTGAATTGGAATTGATTTTTCTACAGGGTAAAAGATAGGGGTTTAATTTTGTTCTTCGACAAATGGTGATCCAGTTTTGCCAACACCATTTGCTGAAGATCTAGTCCTTCTTCCACTGAGATTTTTTTTGCCCCGTTGTCAAATATGAGGTATCTGAAATTGTATGAGCTCACGTTTGGATCCTCAATTTTGTTCCATTGGTCAATGGGTCTCTTTTGTGCCAGTATCAGGCTTTATTATGACTATAGTCCTGTAATATAGCTTCAAATCTGCTAAAGCAACAACCCCCCTGCCCTGGTATTGCATTTTTCACTCAGGGTTGCTTTAGCTATTCGGGTCTTTTTTTTTCCATATGAATTTAAGGATTTTTTTCTAAGTCTGTGAAGAAACTCATCAGGACTTTGGGATTGCATTGAATCTGTATATTGATTTGGGTAAAATGGACATTTTTACTATTCTAATTTTTACAATCCATGAGCATGGGAGGTCTTCCCATCTTTTGATGTCATTTTCAATCTCCTTCTTCAGGGGTTTAAAATTTTTGTTTTAGAGATCTTTGGTGTCTTTGGTTAGGTTTGTTCCTAGGTATATTATTTATTTTTTTTTTTGAGGCTATTGTGAGTGGGAAGGTCTTTTTATATTCCTTCTCCACTTGTTTATTATTCCTGTAAAGAAAAGCTACTGATTTTTCTTGGTTAATTTTGAATCCTGCCTCTTTACTGAAAGTCTTAATAGTTTCTTGGTGTTTTTAGCATCCCTCCCAGGTAAACATATCATCTACAAAAATGGATAGTTTTATATAAATCTTATGATAGGCTCATTATTAATAAGTTTGAAATTGGAGATATGGATGGCTTAATATGTAAGGCAAATTGTTACTCTTAAAGGGAACCAAGTTCAGTTCACAGAATCTCATTGGGTAGCTCTCAACCACCTGTAACTCCAGCTGTATGGGCTATGACTCCCTCATCTGGCCTCTACAGGTGACTTCACTAACATGCACATACTAACCCTTACACATAAAAAAAAATAAATATTTCAAAAGAGTGTGTATGTTAATTCTCTCGATAATCACTAAAAATATAAAATGAAATAGTGAAAGTGTAAGTGAGACAAAGAAAAACAGGTCTTTGCAATAAGCCAAATGAATGAAGATATAAGAATCATAAATATATTGGCATAATCTGTGATGTCTGTAGTCCCAACATTTGGAAGACTGAGGCAGGGAGTTCAAGAGTTTGAGATAGCTCTCTGCTACACAGCAAGATGTTGTTGAAAAACAAGATAAAAATCTGTATACATATATGGGGTCAAAAATCACATATCCATAAATCTTTGAACTTAGGGAAAGAGAGATTAATTTCAAGCTATATAATTAACATATTGTTTATTTTCAGAATTTGTACTGTGAGAATATTTGTAGAATACATATATATATATATGTATATATATACATATATATATATGACTAGTATAAAACTAATAAAAATTAAAATCATCAACAGCAACAACAAAAAACTTGCTCAAAGAGCTTACAAAAACAGTAAAATTCTGCATGGCAAAAGTTAAAAAAGACTGAGAAAAAGATTCAAGACAGGACTTAACATGTATGGTAGACCTTGTTTCCCACTTCGCTGCTGTCTGATATAGAAAGTGTGTTCCTATGCCTAAGTCTTGTAGTTTACTACCAACGTTTTCTTCTCTTTCAGAGTTTCTGGTTTCACACTGAGGTCTTTGATCCATTTGGAGTTGATTATTGTGCATGGTGAAAGGTAGGGGTTAGCTTGTATCTTTCTTTTTTTGTCCAGTTCTTTTTGTTGTTGTTGTTCTCCCCAATATATATATATATATATATATATATATATATTAATATATATATATTATACATAAATATAAATTATTATCATGCATACACATATCACTGAATTGGGGATTTTCTTTTTCTCTTTTTTTTTTGCTAAAAGATGTCATGTTTTCCTTAAGGAAGTGTTTAAAGGTTCCTCTTGGCAAGCCCAAACACACATCAATATTGCTCTTGTGCTCAACACAGGTTTTCCCTCCTATGTCACCCAAATTAAGTCCAGTAAGCCACATGTCCTGTCTTGATCTCTGTACTGTCTCCATGATACAGCCTGGGTAGTCCAACTATGGCAGTCTATACTCTGACAAGGCTAAAATACCAGTAGCTGCTCATTCCACAAGCTGGATATCTCAGCAGTCTCTATCTGGCCATGAAGGTTTGGAGGATTCTTGGAGAGAATTCAGCCACTGTCCAGTCTATAAAGAGGAAATTCTGCTCTTGCTTCAAAAAGGGAAGCCTGGTATAGCAAGATCAGCTTCATCTTTCTCCAAGTGGCAATCCAGTTTTGCCAGCACCATTTGCTAAAGATGCCATCTTTCCTCCATTGGGTCTTCTTGGCCCACTTATGAAGTATGAGGTAGCTGAAATTGCTTGTGCTCAGGTTTGGATCTTCAATTTTGTTCCATTGATCCACTCTTCTGTTTTGGGGCCAGTACAAGGCTATTTTGATTACACTAGCCCTCTAATATATGTTGAAGTCAGGTATGGTTATCGACCCTGTGTTGTTCTTTTTTTTTTTGTTTTTTTTTTTTTTTTGTCCTTTTGAGACAGAGTCTCCCCGTAGCACTGGCTGTCCTGGAACTCGCTATGTAGACCAGGTTGGCCTTGAACTCACAAACATCCACCTGCCTCTACCTCCCAAGTGCTAGGATTAAAGGCATGTGTCTTTCTTCTTCATTCTTATATCATCTCTCTGTGGATCTCAAGCTGGCTGTTGGAAAATGCAAAGTGAGAACATTTCATACCTACACGAAGTTGTTAGCACTTTTCCTCTACTGAACCCAGATTTCAAAGCTACTTGAGCCAGAGTGCAAACTGTCCCAAACTAAGCACTTCCCAATCATTAAGAAACCTGAATCTTAGTGAAATGAAAGCAGAGGGACATATGACTGTGACAGATCTTAATCCTTCAGACAGCAGGAGATATTTATGCAATATTTCTTCAACAAATAAGCTTAGCTCACTGTTTATATATTGCATGTAGGTGAGCTGCAAGGAGATGGGTTTGGGTTATAGAACTAGAGTTTTGTCAATATCAAAAATAGATGTAAGGTTGGCTTTTAAAGAATCCTTTATTGCCTTTCAAAATATCATCTACAGAGATAGATGGCCAGGCTGCTCCACAACCCTTTCTCCTTTTAACCATGTAAGTTTTGTTTTGAATAAAAAATATTTACTTCAACAAGAAAAAATGTCTGAAAATAAGTGGTGAGTTAATTCTAGAACCCATAAAGAGATTCACATTATAACAGCATAGTTACTTTCAGATAAAAAGAAATAAAACATTAATTTTGCTCAGCTTGCTTTACAACTATGGATTTGGTGCTACCGTCCACAAATGAGAGACCAATTTGTCTTTTGTTTTTCTGGGACAGTATTACTTTACTTAGCATAATGGCTTCAAGTTCCATTCATCTACCTGCAAAATTCATGCTGTCATCTTTCTTTACCATTGCCTAGAATAACATTGTGTCGATGTACTTCATTTTCTCTATCCACTCCTGGGTCAAGGGACACTTGTGCTGCTTCCAACTCTTTGATATTGTGAAGAGAGTGTCAATAAACATAGATGTGCATATATCTACACAATAGGATGAGCCTTGTGGATATATAGCCAGGAGTGGTATGATCGAGTCAGGTGGTTGTCTCATTTTCAGTTTCCTAATAGTTCTCCACACTTCTTTCATAGTAGTTGCATGAGTTTGCATTCCCAGCAACAGTGGATGAGTGTTTCCCTTTCCCCAAATCCTACCCATCATTTGGTATCCTTTATTTTCTAGATAATAGTTACTCTTATTGGAGTAAGATGAAATCTTAAGGTTGATTTAATTTTCATTTCCTTAATTATTAGTGATGTTGAACACTTTTTAAGATGTTTCTCAGCTATATCTACTTCTTCATTTGTGAAGTCTCTGTCCAGCTCTTGACTCCATCTTTTGAGTTTTTCTTTTGTTTTCTTCCTCCTTTGTTTTTTGAGTAGTTTATACACTCTGGATGTTAATGCTCTATTAGATGTATCACTGGTGAAGATTTCCTCCCACTCTGTGGGTTTTCTTTTCCCTTCTTTTAATGTTTCCTCCACTATGTAAAAGCTCTTTAGTTTAATAAGGTCCAATTTGTCAATTGTTGACCTTATTTTTTGTGCAGCTGCTGTCTGATTTGGAAAGTCTTTTCCTATGCCTATGTCCTGTAGGTTACTACCAATGTTTACTTCTATCAATTTCAGAGTTTTGGGATTCACATTGAAGTCTTTGTTCCAATTGGAATTGATTTTTGTAGATGGTGAATGGTAGTATTTGTTTTACTCTTCTACCAGTGGTGATCCCTTTATGCCAGCACCATTTTCTGAAGATGCTCTTTCCTCCACTGTGGTTAAGTAAGTCACATCCCTGCACAACTATTATGCATGAAGTAGACTCTGTTAAAAATCTTCAGTTTCTCCTACAATTTCTGCTCATGGACCAAAGGAGTAAACTCCCCAGTCAAAAGACATAGACTGGGAGAATGGATTAAGAAACAGAATCCATCTATATGCTGCCTTCAAGAAACCCATCTCACCCTCAACGACAGACACCATCTTAGAGTGAAAGGATGGAAAAAATATTCCAAGCAAATGGTACCAAAAAGCAAGCAGGGGTGGCTATTCTAATATCAGAAAAAATAAATAAGAAAAGACAAAGACGGCCATTATATTCTTATCAATGGAACAAGTAACCAGGAAGATTTCATAAACTTAAATGTTTATGCACCAAACTCTGGTACACTGAACTTTATAAACACAAACCTTCAGGACCTCAAGATACAGATTAATCCCAGCACACTAATAGTGGGGAACTTCAATACCCCACTGAGTCCCCTGGATAGGTCAACTGAACAAAAAATAAACAGAGATACACCAGAACTAAACAATACAATACATCAAATGGATCTCATAGATATCTACAGAATATTCCACCCAAACACCAGAGAATATACTTTCTACTCAGAGACCCACAGAACATTCTCCAAAATCAACCACATACGGGGACACAAAAGAAATGTCAACAAACACAAAAGGACTGAAACTATTCCATGTATTCTATCAGACCACAGTGCAATAAAGATCAATATTAACATGAAGGTAAGCCCTACTAACTATAAGAACACATGGAGACTAAACAACACAATCCTGAACAATGAGTGGGTCAGGGAAGAAACAAAAAATGAAATAAGAGCATTCCTGGAAATAAATGAAAGTGATAATACAACACAAAACCAGTGGGATACATTAAAGTCAGTCCTAAGAAGGAAATTTATAACCCTAAGTGCACACATTAAAAGAAGAAAAAGAAAACAGCAAATAACACTGTAGCTAAAAACACTTGGGAGACAACAACAAATGAACCCTAAACCCAACAGACAGGAAGAAATAACAAAAATCAGAGCAGAAATCAATGAAAAAGAAACAAAGAAAAACAATACCAAGAAAACAATGAATCCAAAAGCTGGCTCTTGGAAAAGATAAACAAAAATGATAGACCTCTAGCCCAGTTAACCAAAAGAAAGAAAGAGCAGCTCAAATTAATAGCATTTGTGATGAAAGGGGAAACATCACAACAGACAATAATACAAGAATACTTCAAAAACCTATACTCTACTAAATTTGGAAACCTAAGAGAAATGGATGAATATCTGAAATTCTGGGATTCGCCAAAGCTTAACCAAGAAGAGATTGACAGCTTAAACAGACCCATAATGCTTGAGGAAACTGAAGATGTAATAAAAAGCCTCCCAACCATAAAAGGCCCCAACCCAGATGGCTTCACAGCAGAATTCTATAAAACATTTAAAGATGTCTTACAACCATTATTACTCAAACTTTTGAGAAGGATACAGACAGAGGGAAATATCCCAAATTCCTTCTACGAAGCCAGCATCACTCTAATACCCAAACTAGGCAAAGACGTAAACAAGAAAGAAAACTATAGACCCATGTCATTGATGAAAACAGATGCAAAAATTCTCAACAAAATACTTGCAAATCACATACAAACCCACATCAAAAAGATGACCCATTATGACCAGGTTGGATTCATACCAGAGATGCAGGGATTGTTCAACATGCATAAATCAATAAAAATCATAAAACACATAAATGTTCTGAAAGACAAAAAAGCACAAGATCATCTCAATGGATGCAAAAAAACCTTTGACAAAATCCAGCATCCCTTCATGCTTAAAGTCTTAGAGGGAACTGGTCTGTAGGGATCATGCCTCAATGTAATCAAAGCCATATACAAGAAACCCACAGCCAACATCATCCTAAATGGAGAAAAGTTGGAAGCATTCCCCTTAAATGCAGGAACACAGCAAGGCTACCCACTATTAACACCCCTCTTCAATATAGTGCTTGAAAATCTTGCTAGGGTAATAAGCTGAGAAAGCGAAATGAAAGGAATACTAATTGGAAAAGAAGAAGTAAATCTATTCCTTTTTGCAGATGATATGATAGTTTACCTAAGGGATGCTAAAAATTCCACCAGAAAACTCTTATAAATGATTAAAAGTTTCAGTAAATTGGCAGGATACAAAATAAGCCTAGAAAAATCAGTAGCCTTTCTTTACACCAACAATAAGCAACTGCAGAAGGAATATAAGGAGACCATCCCAATCACAATAGCCTTGAAAAAAAAAACAACAACCTAGGAATAAACCTAACCAAAGACACCAAAGACCTCTACAACAAAAAATTTAAACCCCTGAAGAAGATTGAAAATGACAACAAAAGACAGAAAGACCTCCCATGCTCATGGATTGGAAAAATTAATGTAGTAAAAATGTCCATTCTACCCAAGTTAATATACAGATTCAGTGCAATCCCAATCAAAATCCCCATGAGCTTTTGCACAGACTTAGAAAAAAAATCCTTAAATTCATATGGAAAAACACAAGACCCCAAATAGCTAAAACTACCCTGAGTGAAAAGTGAAATACTGGGGGGATTACATTACCAGACTTCAAACTATATTACAGGGCTATAGTCATAAAGACAGCCTGGTACTGGCAAAAAAAACAGAACCATTAACCAATGGAACAAAATTGAAGATCCAAACTTGAGCTCATATAACTTCAGACACATCATATTTGACAAAAGGGACCAAAAAAAAAATTCAGTGGAGGAAAGATAGCATCTTCAGAAAATGGTGTTGGCAAAACTGGATCACCATTTGTAGAAGAACAAAATTAAATCCCCACCTCTCGCTCTGTACAAAAATAAATTCTAAGTGAATCAAAGATCTCAACCTAAAACCTGAAACCCTGAAGGTGATAGAAGAAAAAGTCAGCAACAACCTACAAGACATAGGCATAGGAAAATACTTTCTAAATCAAACAGCAGCTGCACAGGAAATAAGGACAACAGCTGATAAGTGGGACCTCATCAAACTCAAAAGCTTTTGTACAGCTAAAGAAACAATTAAGGAAGTGAAAGGGAAAACCCACAGAGTGGGAAGGAAACTTCACCACTGATACATCTGACAGAGCATTAACATCCAGAATAGAAAAGCTACTTAAAAAACAAAGAGGTAAGAAAACAAATGATCTACTCAAAAGATAAGAGTACAGCGCTGAACAGAAACTTCACCAGTAAGGAAGTAAAGATGACTGAGAAATATCTTAAAAAGTGTTCAAGATCATTAATAATTAAAGAAATGCAAATTAAAACCACACTAAGGTATCATCTTACTCCAATAAGACTAGCCAAGATCAAGAAAACAAAAGACACCAAATGTTGGAGAGGTTGTGGAGAAAGGGAAACCCTCATCCACTGCTGGTGGGAATGTAAACTGGTAGAACCACTGTGGAAATCAGTGTGTAGAACCCTTAAAAATCACAAAATGAGCCTACCACCTGACCCAGCCATACCACTCCAGGGTATATACCCACAAAACGCATCATACTGCAAATATACATACACAGCTATGTTTATTGCAGCTCTCTTCACAATAGCAAAGAACTGGAACCAACCCAAATGCCCCTCTACTTATGACTGGATAACAATAATGTGGCACATCTACCCAATGGAGTTCTATGTAGCAGTAAAGAAACATGATATCATGAACTTTGCTGGTAAATGGATGGAACTCGAAGCCATTATGCTAAGTGAAATAACACAGACCCAGGCAAAAAAAGGTGAATGGTTTCCCTCATTTGTGGATGCTAACAACAAATCCCCAGTTGGCAGGTAAACTGAGCAACTTTATTATTATATTTCTTTGTATCTGAAAGCAACTGTGGTATTCCATTATGAATCTCTTAATGGGCTCTAGAATTGTCCTACCACTTCTATTCAAACATTGTAATTACCATATATTGATGGAAGATATGTATACATATACTAAAAAAAGGAATGTAAAGTTAAACATCTTTTCATCTTTTTACCTACATGCAAATTTACTGTTAAAATGTGAATCTCAAAATGTGTTTAGGAATTAACCTATAGTTTATCTTCAGAATTTGCAATTTTTATTTATATATGGAGTGTATATATTCATATTTTGGAATAATAGAAAATTAAAGGGAACAAAAAAAGAGAGAGAGAAACCTATTCAAAGAACTGACCAAAACAGTAAACTTGTGCATTGAAAAGATTTTAAAAAGAGTGAGGAAAAGATGCAAGACAGGACTTAACATGTATGACAAAATCCAAAAGCTCTGGCAGGGAGTGGGGGGATGTAAGGGGTGGGCATGGATGGGGGAAACAGTCTAAATTTGATTAAGAAATGTTGTATGAAATGCACTCAATAAAAATTAACTTAAGAAAAAATTGATTGAATGCTTATAAATCACCTATGTGACATACATCACACTAAACTTACAAGACAATAAATGTATTCCTAGAAATATAATTAGGAGATAAGTGCTTCAGAAAAAGGGGTACAAGACAGGAGAAAAATGAAGGATATGTTTAGGTTAACAGCATTTGTGTTATGATAACAATGGTTTTGAATAAGATAAAAGGCATAGTTGAAACTACACAATGCCAAGGCCTCATCTTAAAGTAAAATGTCAGTGAAATAGTATGTTTATTCAACACAATGATGGTTGCAAGATGAACACAGTATAGAAAGATGAAGAAGCAAAACAGCATAGCTATGGGAAGGGTTTCTTGCACAAATTATATATATATATATATATATATATATATATATGTATATGTATATATATAAAGATGTAAGCATTATCAGTATATATTTAAAAACACAGGACACAAATTTCAAAATTACAAAATCAATAATAAATCATACCTCGGGTGATCAGATAATGAGCACAGTAGTAAGGCTCTGAGCTTTAGGATCCCTAAGGCCAAATTTACAAGCTTCACTTAATTACTGACTTCTAAATTCCACTTGTGGAAGATTGATATATGGGTAAATAAGTGTGTCTGTAAATAAGTGTCTCTCACCCATATATCAATATACCAAATCACATGCAGAACAAGAGAAAAATAGTTGTCATTTATTCTTCAGATTCTGTGCTTTTCTCATAGGCTACAATTTTCCTTACTTTCTTTCATACTGTGAAGTATGAATGAAATGTCTCTTTGCCAGCAAGACCTATTAGAGGTCTGAACTGAACACATGAAAAATTAATAAAAGTTTCCATACACTTATTCAGCATCACATCTCCATAATTCTTTACAAATGGCTTTGGGTCTACATTTATAGTATCAGCCATTGCCCTTAACCACAGAGCAATCTTTCCAGTTCATGCTTCAGATCTTTATTCCCTAGCTTCAAAGTTTAATTCCTACAGTAAGTAGCATGCCGCTCATGATCACTGAATTGAATAAAATCCTAAAATGCTATGTATGTTAATGTTAAAAATAATAAAAGTGAATAGTTTAATGGTCTATTTATAACTAAGATTTCTAATCTTAAGATTTTTAAAAGTTACGTAACAAATTAATGATAAACAATCTGTCATGGAACAATAAGTAGGCGATATGTTGTCTTTGCTTTCAGAATATCAGAAATGGAGCAACAGCAAAGGATCCAATCTATCTTGGAGTTGAGATCTATTCTTTTATATCAAACCTAGAAAATAAAAGAAGAAATAAATAAATGATCAGGTTATTATTTCTTTTTTAATTTTAAAGATTATATTTTGTAGCAGAAATGTACATATTAAGTTACACTATAATGGAATGATTTGGTATAATCTTTACAGAAGAAAAAAGGAAAATTTTCAGGTACAAAAATCATCCTCTTATCCTTGAACAATGTGTGTGTAGTGTGTTTGTGTGTGTGTCTGTGTGCCTCTGTATGTGTTTGTGTGTATGTTATGTAAAAGAAATATAACATTAGCATTGTACAATTTGCCTTACAAATGGGGATTTGGTGCTAGCATCCACAAATGAGGAATACCACTCATCATTTGTTTTTTGGGACTGTGTTTCTTCTCTCGGTATAATGTCTTCTAGTCCCATCCATTTACCTGCAAAGTTCATGATTTCATCTTTCTTTCCCACTGCATAGAACATTTTCTTTATCTACTCATCAGTTGAAGGGCACTTAGTTTGCTTCCAGTTCTTCACTCTTGTGAAGATTGATACAATAAACATGGTTTTGCATGTTTCTCTTGACAGGTTGAATTCTGTGGGTAAATTCCCAGGAGTGGTATGACTGGGTCAGGGGGTAAGTTTAATTTGAGTCTTTTAAGTATTCTCCATATGAATTTTCATAGGGGTTGCACAAGTTTGCATTCCCACCAGCAATGAATGAGTGTTCTCCTTTCCCCACAATCTCTCCAATGTTTGGTGACATCATCTGTGGTGGTTTGAATGAGAATGTCCCCCATGGGCTTGAATTGTTCAGATACTTTGTCCCCAGTTGGTGGCACTGTTCTTAGAGGTCTTAGAAGGTGTGGCCGTTCTGGAGGAAGTACATCATTGGGGGCAGGCTTAGTGAGTTTAACAAGTCTTGCTGTCTTCAGTCTCTCTCTCTTGACTTTCTGTGCTCATTGCAAGATGTGAACATTGGCTTATTGCTCCAGGCCCAGCCACCATGCCTCCCACCACAATGGACTCTGATTCCCTGGAACCGTCAATCATAAGTTCAAGTAAACTCTTCCTTTGATAAGTTCCCTTGGTCATGGTGTTTCATCACACCAACAGAAAAGTGACTAATACAATTATTTGGTACCAGAGAGTGGGCTATTGGCCATGAAGAACCTGACCATGTGGATGTTTGGAGAAATGTGGAAGACTTTGGAACTTTGGGCTAGAAAAGCTGTTGACTACTCTAAGCAGAGCTTAAGGGGTCATTCTAGTAGAAGCCTGGGAGAAAGCATTGCTGCAAAAAATGTAGTTCCAGAGGAAAATAAAGACTGAGGCAGCAACTGGGATATTTTGATAAAGAGTCTGGTAGCATTTTGCTCGAAGCTCAAATGCTTGCCTGATGCTAAGTTGAAAAGCAATGGACTAATGTCTTTGGCAGAGGACATTTCAAGACAGCCTAATGTAGAAATGGTGGCATGGCTATTAATGGTGAATATTGTACAGATCTACAGTGAAGAAGAGCAGATGGGGCAGAAAAAATGCAGAATGTACAGTTTGGATCTGAAAACTGCACTAGGAAGATTAAAGGTGGGGCCAAGGCAGATGAAGGAGAGGTTCCTTTTGGTAAGGAGATTAAAGTGATTAAGGAGAGGCCTAGCTATTTACAAGTAAACAATGGAAAAAGTGAGATTAAAGTTATTAAGGAGGGGCCTCGATATTTACAAGTAAACAAGAGAAATAGTACCTTCAGGGCAAGACAACACCCAGCTAATCCTCCAACTTTTGAAAGGAAAATACTGAAAGGGTTTTCTGCTCCAACAAGTTCAGGGCAGATAAAAGTTGCAAATGCAGTTGAAATAGGCCAGGGTCCATCCCAAACTTGCAGACAAACTTGGCAGTTTAATTCATGTGGTGCTGGCTTTAGAGGCATGAAGTTTGCAAGAGTAAAGGGGTCTTCAGTTCTTCCTCCACCATTTCAGAGAGCTGCCAAGGTCAGGCAGAGTGCAGCAGGGGCGTCCCTGAATAAAGAAGGCCCTGATAGGCCATTGTGTGAAGCTGTGAATGTGAAACCTGGTTGGCAGTGGAGACCCCATGAAGACATTGGAGATGCCAGACCTGTGAGGTATTTGCCAAGGAGAGCTGCATACGGGGAGTGGTACCAGCCTAATGAAGAGATCCATGTTGCATGCAATCCTGGAAGAGCTGAGCCATCTAAGCCCTTTGGAAGTAAAGTCCCAGAAGTTGCAAATGGAGCTAATGGACTTGGTGTTTGCCCTGCTGGTTTTCGGTCTTGTTTTGGTCCAGTATTTCTTCACTATGCCTCTATTCCTCCCTTTTGGAATGGGAATGTGTATTCAGTTCCACTGTATGTTGGGAGTATGTAATTTGCCTTTTTATTTTACAGGAGCTTATAGTTAAGAAATTATCCTGGATCTCAGAAGAGACTTTGGACTGTATACTTTTGAATAGAATTGAGACTGGTAAAGTCTATGGGACTTTTAAGGTTGGACTAAATGCATTTTGCATTTTATATGGTCATAAGCCTATGGGGGCCAGGGAGTGGAATGTGGTGGTTTGAATGAGAATGTCCCCCATGGGCTTTAAGTGTTCAGATATTTTGTCCCCAGTTGGTGGCACTGTTCTTGGAGGTTTTAGAAGGTGTGGCCGTTCTGGAGGAAGTACATCATTGGGGGCAGGCTTAGTGAGTTTAACAAGCCTTGCTGTCTTCAGACTCTCTCTCTTGCCTTCCTGTGCTCATTGCAAGATGTGAATGTTGGCTTATTGCTCCAGTCCCAGCCACCATGCCTCCCACGACAATGGACTCTGATTCCCTGGAACCATCAATCATAAGCTCAAATAAACTCTTCCTTTGATAAGTTCCTTTGGTCATGGTGTTTCATCACACCAACAGAAAAGTGACTAATACATCATCTATGGCCATTCCACACTGAATCTGCCCAATCTAGGAAGATAAGCAGGGACAGGCATGGTTCGTAGTTGGTTGGGAGAAATTTCTTTATTTTTACTTTTTATTAAACAAGAGAGTAGGCAGATATTTTTGATAAATGCTGTGTCCATATTCAAATAAAGACATAGTGTAATCTCTGAAGCAAATTTCCAAAAGAAGAAGGAGAGACACTAGAATTCTATGCTCTACCAGCACCTTCAGCTTCCAGAAAAACCAGTCCAACATATTTTTGTTTCTATTTTTTATTCCCACAGACCAGAATGGCAGTATTGATTCCACAATTTTGAGACAAGAAGGGATCAAAATGAATTTAGAATGCAAGATAGCAATTCTTTTCCCACTGCATTCTGCTCAAGGTTATTTATGTTGAGAAAAATAGTGTTGAGAAAAGAGACCTTACAACAGGATGACTAAGTACCAGGAGAGGCACGTGAAGAAGAAGACTGCAACTTGCTCTGATGAGTTTGCATTCCCAGCAGCAGTAAATGAGCATTACCTTTTTCCCTCAACCTCTCCAGCATTAGGTATCTTTTGTTTTCTTGATCATAGCCAGGCTTACTGGGGTAAGATTAAATCTTAAAGTGGTTTTAATTTATTTCTCTTTAATTATTACTGATGTTCAATACTTTTTAAGATGTTTCTCAGCCATCTTTTCTTCTTCATTTGCGAAGTCTCTGTTCAGCTCTTTACTCCATCTTTTAAGTGGGTCATTTCTTTTCACCCTCCTTTGATTTTTGAGTAATTTATACAGGCACATATCAAAAAGTACATTCATCATGGCCAAGTCATATTTATACCAGAAATGCAGGGATGGTTCAACATACATAAATCAATAAATGCCATAAAGCACATAGACTGAAAGGCAAAAATCACATGGCTTTCTCAATTGATGTGGAAAAATCCTTTGACAAAATGCAAGATGTCTTCATGTTTAAAGTCTTAGAGGGAATTAGACTGGAGGAAACATTCCTTAACATAATCAAAGTCATATAAAATAAGCCCACAGCCAACATTATCCTAAATAGAGAAAAGTTAGAAGCATTCCCCTTAAAGTCATGAACGCAGCAGGGTTGCCCCCCAACTCCACTCCTTCTTAATACAGTGCTTGAAATGGTTCCTAGAGAAATAAGACAAGAAAACAAAATTAAAGAGTACTAATTTTAAAAGAAGAGGTCAAACTGTCCCTTTTTGCAGATGGCATCATAGACTACCTAAGGGATGCTAAAATCTCCTCCAAAAAACTCCAAGAAATGATTAATAGTTTCAGTAAAATGTTGGGATATGAAATTAAACTAAAAAATCAGAAGCCTTTATGCTAACAATAAGCAATTGGAGAAGGAATGCAAGGAGAAACTACCATTCACAATAGCCTCACAAAAAGTAAAATATCTTGGTACAAACCTGAACAAAGACACTAAAGATCTCTCCAATGAAAAATTTAAACCTTGAAGAAGGAGATTGAAGAAGACACCAGAAGATCGAAGAACCACCTATTCTCATGGATTGGAAGAATTAATTTAGTAAAAATGACCATCCTACCAAAATTAATATACAGAGTCAATGCAATCCCAATTAAAATCCCCATGAGTTTATTCAGATTTAGAAAAAAAAATCCTTAAATCCATATGGAAAAATAAAAGACCTCAGATAGTCAAAGGAAACCTGAGGAAAAAAAAGAGCAATGCAGGGGGGGATTACTACACCAGATTTCAAACTATATTACAGGGATATAGTCATAAAAACAGCCTGGTACTGACACAAAAACAGACTTGTAGATCAATGGAACAAAATAGAACATCCAAACTTGAGCATATGCAATTTCAGTCTTTCATATTTCACAAAGGGGCCAAGAAGACTCATTGGAGGAAAGACAGCATATTCAGCAAATGGTGCTGGCAAAACTGGATCACCACTTGTAGAAGAATAAAACTAAATCCCTACCTTTCACCCTGTACAAAAATCAATTCCAAATGGATCAAAGATCTCAATGTGAAACCTGAAACTCTGAAGGTGATAGAAGAAAATATTACCAGTAACCAACAAGACATAGGCATAGGAGAAGACTTTCTAAGTTAGACAACAGCTGAGCAGGAAATAAGGTCGACAATTAACAACTGGGACCTCATTAAACTCAAGAGCTTCTGTACAGTGAAAGAAACAATCAAAGAAGTCAAGGGAAAACACATAGAATGGGAGGAAATCTTCAGCATTGATACATCTGACAGAAGATTAGCATACAGAATATATATATATATGATATATATATATATATATATAGATTGATATAGATATAGAGATAAAAGATAGATATTAGAGGATTAGAATCTATTGTGTTTTTCTCTTCTATGTTGTCTTCTCCTTCATACTACTCTTCATCATTATTTTCCTTTACTTAGCCTTCATCTTCATTCCATTCTTCATCAATATTTCCAATTCTCTTCCACCTCCTCTCCCTCCCCTGTTCTTCCTCCTCCTCCTCATCATCTTCATCCTTGTCCTAGTCTCCTCTCCTCCTCCTCCTCCTCCTCCTCCTCCTCCTCCTCCTCCTTTTCTTTCATCATTCATAATATGACCAAGTAGCACTGCAGGGGATTTGGTTAAATATTCCCTTTGATGACCTTTACTAATTCATCTGGGTCTGCATCAGAATGGTCAGTAAACCTGGTGAAGAAGCTCTTATATTCTTCTTGATATTGTTACTTCCTGCTGGGTTTATTCTGTTTGACATGAGGGTATCATTAAATCCTTTCCAGATTTCCATTTGATTTCAGTGGATTTTGAAGATGGATCATGACCATCATTCAATGAAATTCTTTGGAGGGAAATTTATTTTCAAAATATGGATTTCATCAAAATAAAAATATATTCTATAACTCAGTTTATATGTCCAAATACTGTCACTGCAACTCTGGTCACTTCATCCTCCTCCCCATTCAGTGCAGACACTTGTGATGGAAGGTTGACAAGTGTTGTTATCCCCAAATTTTAGACTTTCACAATCAAGTTTGACCTCTTCTGAAGTTTGACCTCTTTCTGTTCTACTTTCAAAATTTCCCCACTGGCTTATTCTTTAAGTCTTTTTTATTTTGTACTTCAATATGTTCAGTTGTTTCTTGCTGTTCTTTTACTCTCTTCTACAAGCTGGGAGAGACCTCCATGTCAATAACCTCTGACAGGCACTGGTCTGGGTTTTCTGGGCTAGAGAAATGGAGCTGGTTGTCGTTTCTTGTCATGCTATGTGGGACAATTGAAAAAGTAAATCATTAAGTCTGAACACTGCTGGGTGCAGAAAACTCAGAATAGGAGGCGGCCCCAGGTGCCAGAGGTTTAAGTTGGCCTTCCCAGATTTTTTTCAAAGAATGGCTCATCTAGAGAAATAGTTTAGTGGTTAAGAATCCTTAATACTTTTCCAGAGGACAAGAATTTGTACCCCAGCGCACCTGATGGGCTGCTCAAAGCCATCTGTGTGATTCTGGCTCTAAGGGGATATTATACCATTTTCTAGCCTCCTTAGAGTAGTCATGGACACAGGTACAGGAAAGCACAGAAACAAACACATATTCATAAATAAAGATTACAATAAACTTCTTTTACAATTACTTATGTAGAAAAATGCATAATATAGTATGATCTATAATCCTCATTTAATAAGAACAGCAAGAATAATCAAACTCAGCAAGATTTTGGTAGATCTTGTTAAGAGCTATGTAAAACTGCTTTGTAACAGTTTTAAAGGTGGTGACATAGAGGTCTCATTTGTGACTAAAAGCACTCCACTGACACTCATTCTCTGCAATTTGATCTTAATGCAATTTGCATGAACCAAAATCCACTAAACAGAAATTGTCTGGTGAAGTCTGAGAGCTTTACTGATCTATGAGTATAGAGACACAAATTTAAAGTAGCATTAAATAACATCTGTATTAGCAGTGTAACAGCAGCAGATTCATCCCAGAGGGTGTTGTGAACTCCCCAACCATGCTTTCTCTGTCATATGTACAGTACCCATCATATGTTTGCTCCATTGCAGAGGCATTGGATACAATCACAATTCTGGTGGTTACCCCTATAAAACCTGTGTCATTATTTTACACTAGTGCCACAATGGTGATTTTGCAGTTCACAGTGTTCAATGTTTCATGACTTATTTTACCTACATAGTAACTGTGAAAGCTATCCAGTACAGTAGAAGCTTCCTGATCAATACACATTGATCTCTCAATGTCCTTTTAGCAATGTGTATGGATGTCTTGAGGAAAAGGGTCTTACCCTGTTTCAGAGGTCTCTGGGAATCCTCTGACCGTAACTTGAGTGGAGTGTTCCCAGACCTGGCCCTGGGCTTTCTATTAGCATTCTATGGCTTATGGGAAGAAAATTAACCTCACATAGTGTTACTCTTTTTATTTTATTTATTTATTTATTTTTATGTGTATGAATGTACTGTTTGCATGCAGATCTGTGCACCCGTGCTGTGCAACGCTTCAGAGGTCAGAAGAGGGCAACGGATTCCCCTAGAATTTGAGTTAAAGACAGTTCTCAGCCTCCATGTGGGTGCTTGGTTTTGAACCCGGGTCCTCTGCAAGAGCAGTTGGTGCTCTTAACTGCTAGGCCATCTCTCCATCCCTAGTGTTACTCTTATAAATGAGAATACAGATATAAACATGATAAAATAGAAGTAATAGTTTTACATATGGCTTTTTCAACTGTTCTTTGTGTTAGTTTCCCCTGACCCTATCCCATGATTTGTCTTATCCTTGTGTTCCTCTCCACACTTCAAATCTCTTTCCTATTTTTCCATTTACTTTTCATATCACTTGTGTTGTACCCCCCCATAGTCCCTTTCTAGTTTCTTGGATGCTGCATGTGTTCCAAGTTAAACACAGAGACTGAAAGACTTGATTTTAAGTTCCACATATGAAATAACAAGGTCCATTTATATATTTGGGCCTGTTTTAATTCACTCAATATAATGTTGTAGCTTTGTTCATTTATCTGTAAACTGCATAATTTCATTTTCCTTTGCAGCCTAATACAATATTTTTGTATTGTATTGTATTGTATTTTTGTACAGGTACCACATTTTTTTACCCATTTCTCAACTGAGGGACATCTCAGTTATTTCCATGTCCTATATTTTGTACACTGAGAGGATATGAACATGGTTGAGCATGGGTCTCTTTACTAGGAATAGAGACCTTTGGATATGTGCCCAGGAGTAGAATAGTAGGGTCATACATTAGAGATTTTCCTAGTTTTTAAGGAACTTCCACAATAATTGTTGTAGTAACTGAACCAATTTTTACTTTTCCTAGCATGGGAGGCCCTCCATCCTCACATCTTTACCACATTTACCATCTTTGCTTTTCTGAATCATAATCATTCTTTCAAAAATTGAAATCTCAAGGTAGTTTTATTTTACATTTCCCTGATCACTAAGAATGGTGAACAATTTAAAAAATATTACTCAGCCATTTGTATTCCTTCTGATAATTCTCTATTCAACCCCGTAGACCCAAATCTCAGGGACCATTACAGAAAATGGAATGGAAATGTTGTAAGGGTCAGAAGTCACGGAGGACCAGAGCAAACCAGCCTTCTGCACATGATATGTCCACTGTACTCATGAAGTCACAACAGGTAGGGTTGCCTAAACCAGAGCAAGCCAGTCAACATAATGTCAGTCCTAGCAGGTAGGGCAAAGGGATCCTATGCTGGATAGCTTTAGTGTCAACTTGACACACCTGGGTTGAGGGGGCCTCCACTGGGGAATTTGTTCCATTGGACTGGCTATGGCCACATCTGTGGAGTACTGTCTTGATTGTCAAGCAATGTGGGAGGGCCCAGCCCACTATGGGGTGCCACCCTGGGCAGGTTGTCATGTACCATATAAGAGGGCAGACTGGGCATGGGTAAGGGGAGTAAGCCAGTGAACAGCATTCCTCCATGGTCTGTGCTTCTCCAGGTTCCTGCCCTGAGTTCCTGCCTTAGGCTCCCTAAGTGATGAACTGTGACCCAGATGTAAGCTGAATAAACCATTTCCTCCCCAAGTTGTTGTCTGGAACAGTGTTTTGTCACAGCAATGGAAGACAAACTAGTACAGAAATTGGTACCAGAGAGTAGGCTATTGCTGTGACAGACCTGAGCTTGGTGTTTTGGGAAAGGATTGTGGAGGTGTTTGGAACTTTGGGCTAGAAAAATCATTGAATGCTTAAAGATCATTGCTGTGGAACTTGGAACAGTTTTGCTGAAAGAGTTGTAGACGATGGAGGCCTGGCTTGTGAAGTTTTTAGTTTCAAAGGGAAGCAGAGATCATCAGGACTCTTTAATCTATGAGTTCTGGGGCTGGAGAGATGGCCTAGCGGTTAAGAGCGCCGACCGCTCTTACAGAGGACCCGGGTTCGATCCCCAGCACCCACATGGTGGCCGAGAACCGTCTGAAACTCCAATTCCAGGAGAACTCCAGTTCCGGGGGAATCCAACACCTTCTTCTGACCTCCGCGGCATTGCACGACATGGGTGCACAAACTTCCATGCAGACAGTACATTCATACACATACAGAAATAAATAAAATTAATAAAAAAAATTAATAATCTATGAGCTCTGGTCAGTTGAGGCTGAAGAATCAGCTGTAAGTAACAAGAGACCAGAACCTGAAGTGAGCCCTTTGCTTTACTGGGACAATTGATGCTGGTTAGCTGGGGCTGAAAAATCAGCTGCAAGTAACAGGAGACCAGCATCACTGTGTTGATATCTTCTGGGAAGAATTTCTTCAGAGTCAGCACACAGAAGCTGTGGTCCAGAAGGGGCCTGAGCCTCCCTCTCAAGCCAGAAGCAGGACTTGGTAGTGTGAAAGAGTCTCCTATATGCTTCTGGTGTTGAAATTTGAGGGGGTCACAGACAGCAGCCGAGGCTTGGCACTGTGTGAGGTCAGGAAAGTGCAGCTTGGTTGCAGTGAAGACCCCAGGATTGCAGGGGTCATGGAGAGAAGCTGAGGCTTTGCACCAGAAGAGGTCAGAAAAGACCATTGATGAAGGTGCTGCCTCAGTTTCATTGGCGACCCCAGGTTTTTGGAGATGTCAGGATCATGGGATGACTACCAGGAGCAGCAGCAGGTGTGGAATGGAGTCGGCCTGGGCCTATGAGATGAGCTGTGTGTGCCAGAAAGAGCAGAGTCAGAGAAGGGGAGCTGCCGAAACCCTTTGGAGCCCAGAAGTTCCTGAATGAATCCCAGGTGTCCAGCCTTGATCTAATTTGCTGGACTTAGGTTTTGTTTGAGAGTGCCTGATTCTTCCCTTTGAAATAAGACAGTACTTGTTTTGGATTTTACAGCAGCCCACAGTAAAGAGAATTTCATTTTTATTTATTTATTTATTTATTTTATTTATTTATTTATTTATTTATTTATTTATTTATTTATTTATTTTTGGTCTTTTCAAGACAGGGTCTCCCTGTAGCCCCAGCTGTCCTGGAACTCACTCTGTAGACCAGGCTGGCCTTGAACTCACAAAGATCCACCTACCTCTGCCTCCTGAGTGCCAGGATTAAAGGCATGCACCACCACGCCTGGCTCATTTAAGAGACTTTTAACAGACTGTGAACTTTTAAGTGTTTGGACATTTTAAGGACTGTGGGGCTTTTAACGTTGTGCTGTCTTAGGTTGTGATTAATGTTAACATCATACTTTGGGAACAAGAACTAGAAAGGTGGTGGTTTAATAGTGATGTGTTTTGTGTGTCAAGTTGACAAGGGGTCAATTATTCTGGATAGCTTTAGTGTCAACCTGACACACATGGGTTGAGGGAGCCTCAATTGGGGAATTGGTTCCATCGGACTGGCCTATGGTCACATCTGTGGAGTATTGTCTTGATTGTCAAGCAATGTGGGAGGGCCCAGCCCACTATGGGTGGTCCCACCCTGGGCAGGTTGTTGTGTACTGTATAAGAGGGCAGGCTGGGCATGGGTCAGGGGAGCAAGCCAGTGAACAGCATTCCTCCATGGTCTGTGCTTCAGATCCTTCCTCCAGGTTCCTGCTGTGAGTTCCTGCTTTGGGCTCCCTAAGTGATGAACTGTGACCCAGGAGATGTAAGCTGAATAAACCCTTTCCTCCCCAAATTGGTATTGGTCAGAGTGTTTTGTCCCAACAATGCAAGACAAACTAGAACAGATCCTAAGTCCTGACTTCTGAGGAGCTATTGAGAATTAGAGGCTCTGATTGAGGGTCAGTTCTTTAAAAGAATGTGGCCCCTAATAAGCACAGTAAGCTCCAGTGCATGAAGCCACACCAGTGAGTATATGAGCAGCACAAATTGGACTACTAGGGTCATTAACAATCAAAAAGAGTGCATAAGTTGAGAATGTGTAGGTGAAAAGCTCATGTGGTATTAGTCAGAGGAGTGGGGATGAATATGATCAAAATGCAGTGTATGACCTTAAAGAAAAAATAAGAATGTTATATTAAAATTTTTAATACAAAATAATAAAATTGTACCATCTTATGGGTTACATTATAAAATAACTAAACAGCCATTATACTGGTAGAAGATTAGACAAACTGAATATGAGAGGAAATCTGGAAAGTAAATATATATTTAAAAAAAGAATAAAAATATCATCAATATTTAATAGTAAAAGAAATTATTCTAAATTGGATTGAGAATTGATGTATAGTGCACAAAGTTTAATAACAATAAAAATCAATTAATTAAAAAAAGAAAATCTCTGAATAAATGCTAGATATTAGCAATATAAGTTTTTGACAAAATATAATCTACAGCAACAAAATTATAATATTATTGCAGATTTAAGATAAAGTGAAATGGAATAATTTTCATAATAAAATATAATTGATAATACCATAAGTTATAAAACTCTGTTTTTTGCTCTGTTGCAACAGATTGAAACAAGGGCTTCACACCTACTGTATTAGCCTAAGTTAGAGCCCAGCACTTAAAGTCTTTCAAAACATGGCATTATGAACATCAAAAGGGACTATTGGCTTCTCATGGCCATGCATGACTTTAATCCCTGCACTCATGAGCCAGAGGCAGGCAGATCTCTATTGAGGCAAGCCTGATCCACATAGTGAGTTCCAGATCAGCTGGTGCTACAGGTAGACTTGTGCAATAAAACATATTGTTATAGACTATTTTTCTAATATCAGAAATAGTTGTAACAATATATTTTATAGCATAATCACCATTAGTAAAACCATAAAATTTAAATTACTAATATGAAAGTATTTTGTGCATAATTCATATTGCTAATACAGCACATGTCTAGGTGGCATGATATAAACATGAGTCAGCTGGAATTGATGGAAAATAAATATTCATAGAAAAATGAAATCACAATGAAATACAATCATCTAACAACATTAATCTCACAGTTTCCATATTTAAGAAGTATTTGAAACACACTTATTTTCCAGATGCCCAGGTGGGTTTCTGGCTTGTAGGCTTGTGGCAGCCCAAACACCTGCCACCCACCACTAGAACCATAGAGAGGAACTGTGTGCATGGATAGAAGGAAAGACAGTGGTGCACAAACTCATTGCCCATTTGCTCAGGTGGGTTTCTGGTGCACACACCTGGGGCTGCCCAACCCAGGTACCTGCCGCCCACCATGAGAACCATAAAGAGGAACTGCATGTGTGGATAGAAGAACAGCCAGTGGCACACACACTCAATGCCCAAATGGGGTCCAGCACGTAGCCAAACTTCTGGTGCTGTGGTTTACTGTAGTTGGGAAAATCCAGTAGTGTCAGTGATTCTAGGCTGCACAGCCAAAACTGAGGAAGAAACCAGCAGGAAGCAAACTGAGTGAGGAACCAGTCCTCCATATTAACATTTAAGATTAGGAACAGAAGCCAAACAAACAAACAAAGGGGGAAAAAATACATATTCGAAAGACACAATGGAAAAACAACCATATGGGAAAGGGTCATAATAAATCCCCATTAAACTCAACCAGTCCTGTAGAAGATCCCAACAAGGAGATCTTCCTGGAAGGTAATTAAGACACTGACCTTAGAAGAACAATTGCAGACATGTTCACTATTTAGAACAAATCAGAGAACTAAAGGAAGAGAATGAAAATCTCATGAAGGAACTAGAAGGAAAGAATGATAAACTCTGGAAAGAACTAAAGAGAGAGATATTGACAAACTTTGAAAAGAACTAGAGGAAGAGAAATACAAACTCTAAAAAGAACTAGAAGGAGAGAATGACAAACTCTGGAAGGAAGTGGAAATATTGAAAAGATCTCAGGCTGAAAGGAAAAAAGAAACTGACCAGCGAAACAAGGAGCTACAAGAAAAGAATGAAAGGGGCTGGAGAGATGGCCTAGTGGTTAACAGCACTGACCGCTCTTGCAGAGGACCCGGGTTCGATCCCCAGCACCCACATGGTGGCTGTCTGTAACTCCAATTCCAGGAGAACTCCAGTTCCAGGGGAATCTGAGACCCTCTTCTGACCTCCGCGGCATTGCACGACATGGGTGCACAAACCTACATGCAGACAGTACATCATACACATACACAAATAAATAAAAAATTCAAAAAAATTAAAAAAAA
>VZQC01001546.1:555357-591306 GCA_009823505.1 Rhizomys pruinosus | reverse complement strand
TTTTTTTTTATTATTTATTTTTGTATGTGTATGAATGTATTGTTTGCATGCAGGTCTGTGCACCCGTGTCGTGCAATGCCGCGGAGGTCAGAAGAGGGTCTCAGATTCCCCTGGAACTGGAGTTCTCCTGGAATTGGAGTTACAGACGGTTCTTAGCCGCCATGTGGGTGCTGGGGATCGAACCCGGGTCCTCTGCAAGAGCGTCGGTGCTCTTAACCGCTAGGCTATCTCTCCAGCCCCGACACAGGAAAAGCTTTTTACAAAATCCAGCATCCCTTCATGCTTGAAGTCCTAGAGGGAATTGGATTGGATGGATCATTCCTCAAAGTAATCAAATCCATATACAGGAAACCCACAGCCAATATCATCCTAAATGGGGAAGTGACAGAAGCATTCCCCTTAAAGGTAGGAACTTGGCAAGGCTGTCTCCTGTCACCACTCCTTTTCAATATAGTACTTGAAACACTTGCTAGGCCAATAAGGCAAGAAAAGGAAATTAAAGAGTTCTAATTAGAAAAGAGGAAGTCAAGCTATCCCTTTTTGCTGATGATATGATCCTTTACTTAAGGGATGCTATTAACTCCATCAGAAAACTCCTAGAAACAATTAAGAGCTTCAGTAAAGTGGCAGGATACAAAATAAATCTAGAAAAATCAGTAGCCTTTTTTTACACCAACAATAAACAACTGAAGAAGGAATACAAGGAGACCTTCTCACTCAAAACAGCCTCGAAAACAATCAAATACCTAGGAACAAACTTCATCAAAGACACCAAAGATCTCTATAACAAAAATTTTAAACTCCTAAAGAAGGAAATTGAAGAAGACATCAGAAAATGGAAAAACCTCCCATGCACATGGATTGGGAAAATAAATATAGTAAAAATGTCCATTCTACCCAAACTCTTGTACAGATTTAATGCAATCCCAATTAAAATCCCCAGGAGTTTCTTCACAGGCTTGGAAAAAATCCTTAATTTCATTTTGAAAAACAAAAGACCCTGAATAGCCAAAGCAACTCTGAGTGAAAAGAGCAATACAGGGGGTATCTCTATACCAGACTTCAAAGTATACTACAGGGCTATAGTCATAAAAACAGTTTGGTACTGGCACAAAAACAGTCCAGTTGACCAATGGAACAAAACTGAAGATCCAAACCTGAGCACATATAATTTCAGCCACCTCATATTCAACAAGGGGGCCAAAAAGACACAATGGAGTAAAGACAGCATCTTCAGCAAGTGGTATTAGCAAAACTGGATCACCATTTGTAGAAGAATGAAATTAAACCTCTACCTCTCGGCCTGTATAAAGTCAATTCCAGAAGGATCAAAGACCTCAACGTGAAACTCAAAACTCTGGAGGTGATAGAAGAAAAACTTGGCAGCAAACTACAAGACATATTTTTTCTTCTGTCGCCTCCAGAGCTGATTTTTATAGAGGTAATCTCTTATAAAACCAGTATAACTGCTTTCTTTAATTGATTAATAGACATAGGAACTGTGAAAAGTATTATTCTCTATTCAGAGCCAAATATAATACTAAAGTCTTTTTAAGCTGTGTGTTTAAGCAAAATATATTAATACAGGAGAGCTCTGGTATCAGCAATGGATTATTCTGCCAAGGAGATGTTGGCCAGGAGATCCAAGCTCCCCCAAAAGGTAAAGGCTTCTTGCCTGTAAACTGGGATACCTGCAAGAAGAGAGGTGGTAAAGACCTAATGTAAGCATGGGAAAGATGTATTGAGACTGCACTTGCAAGCATACAGTTGGTCTCTGGAATATCAGAGAGTGTTACTAAAGGCCACTAAACCAATAAAGCAAATATTGGTCTCCTTGAGTCAAGCAAGACTCCTCTGTCAGCATCACCTCACTTGCCTGGAAATACTGTGCAGTAGTGGCAGCCATATATCTGAATATCCCAAATCTAATTGGCTATTTGTTCTCTCCTTGGAGGAATAATTCATGGCTGATGCTACAAGCTTACATCCTCTAGTGGTTAGGAGATGCTATAAGTCACAGTAAGACCTTGTCTTCTTTCACAGGAAAAAATATAATTCATGGATTAGCATATCATCTAATCATCTGTGTCTATACCAAAGTAACTTACCACAATAACTAGTACTACTTAAATACCTATATATCTAATTGCTTGTGCTTCATTAGTAGGATTGAAAGGTTATTCCTGGACAAACTGTCAACCCACGAAAGGAAACAGTCAGAAATGATCAGAGTCCAAAATGATATCTCCATAGAAAGTAGACTGTTTTGCTTCTTGTCCACCTGTGCCCCTTTTCTAAGCCTAGGGAACAATCTGCAGAAGAGGGGCCATGGTAGAATGTAAGGGCTGCAATTGGGGTGAATGGTGAAACTACAGCAATATAGACTGGAAACTTATTTGATCAACATGATTGTACATACAAGCCCCTCCAGCTGGATGGTGGGAGCCTGGGGGTGTATGGGTTTGGGCATAGCTGTTTGCAAATTGGTTTTACATTGAAGGATGCTTGTACTCATAACTTATTACTTATTGTTAAAAAATGAAATAAAAAAGAGAGAAATAACATCATCGTGTTAGGAGTGTATAGTAGAGGAGATTGTTCAAGTCATGGCAGCCTGATACTAGTTTCTACAACCCCCTCCAAAAATAACATCACCTTGAGACCAAACATACAAAGCAACCTCTACAAGATATTACAGCTTCAACACAACAGCAGTTTTTATGATGTCATGATGAAAAATGTATTTAATTTAAAGTGGAGATTGAGCATTGAAAAAAAAAGAGAAAAATACATTTGAGCCATCTCAGAAATCTCCCTAAGTATGATGAATCTAAATCATTTTGTTTAAAGCCTTTTCTGAACTGAAGGGTATCTTTTAAGTATGAGTTCCTACAAAACTAAAAGGAAATAATGACAACACACAATGAACATTCTTATTCTAAAATGAATAAATGGAACCAGTGCCAGAACAAAACCCACCAATGCAAATATTAAATCATGTATGTCAATGTATGTATGGCCTTTGGAGCTTGAACCTCACCAGGTCTATGGCCTTGCCCTCCATCCCACAGGACCTCTGTCTTAGTCTGGTATCACTTGATGCATGTTGGCTTCCTGGATAAATGGTCAGTGTTCCACATATCTTTTTTGGAGTTTAAATTTCACTCTCGGTTTCATAGTTTGCCTTCACCAGGGGGCGTTGTGAAATTGTGACCTTGCCATATTTGACCTTTCCTCCTAGGCCTTCCTTTGAAATCTACAGAGACACATCCATTGCCTTGTAACATCTGTATTCTTTATGACTACAAAATAGCATCATCTGGATGACATTCTGTCAGCCCTCAGCTTGAGGATCAGATGCACTTTCTGGGAAAATAGCTATACCAGCCTCCAAGTTCCCAGTCAGCTGGACATAGTAAAATAAATCCCAGGGAAGCAAATCTTGGGTGGCTCTGCTCAGAGTTCCCTTTAAGCCAGCACTTCAAGAGTTACCTTCTCTAGGAAAATTAGGTTATGCGTTCACACCCTTGAGACTGCCATGGATGGTGCAAGTGCTGTTCCTTTTGTGGCAGGGAAAGCACTTGATTTCATTTAATAGCAGATCTCTTTAACAAATGCGACCTCTTCCTCCAGAAAGACGTACACTGTGCCTTTCTGGCCAAACTACATTCCTTTCAAGTCTACCTGAGTAGCTTTCTTGTTTCTTTCTTTCTTTTTTTTTTTTTTTTTTTTTTTTTTGTTTATTCTTTTGTCTTTTTGAGACAGGGTCTCCCTGTAGCCCCAGCTGACATGGTACTCACTCTGTAGACCAGGCTGGCCTTGAACTCACAAAGATTTGCCTGCCTCTGCCTCTCGATTGTTAGGATTAAAGGCGTGCACCACCACACCTGGCAGAAGGGTTCAAGGAGAACTTTTTTTTAATTATTTTTTTAAATGTTATTTATTTCTGTATGTGTATGAATGTACTGTCTGCATGCAAGTTTGTGCACCCGTGTTGTGCAATGCCGCGGAGGTCAGAAGAGGGTGTCGGATTCCCCTGGAACTGGAGTTCTCCTGGAATTGGAGTTTCAGACGATTCTAGGCTGCCATGTGTGTGCTGGGGATCCAATCTGGGTCCTCTGTAAGAGTGGTTGGCGCTCTTTACCGCTAGGCCATCTCTCCAGCCCCTTTCAAGTCTACCTGAGCAGCTTTCTTGTTTCTTTTGAACTCACACTGTGGACTTCGTGGAACAGGTAGCAAAAGTCATTCCTTAGTGTGAATGCTCTGCTGTGTTGAAATATTTCTGCCAAATTGATTAGTCTCTCTCTCTCTCTCTCTCATTTCCTAGGTAATGAGATTTTTCCAGGTTTGCTTTGCTATATGCTTTGTTCTTCCACAGACCCAGAAACAAAACAAAAAAAGAACTAGCTTATTTCAGCTCAAATGTTCTTTTTTACTCTATTTTGCTTTTTATTTTTATTTTATGTGAATGAGTGTATTGTGTGCATGTGTGTAAGAGCAACCATGCAACTAAATGCCCAAGGAGGTAAGAAGAGGTATGAGATCCACTTGGAACTAGGCCTATGAGAGCTGTCATATGATTTCTGGGAATAAAACTCAGTTTCTCTGCAAGAGTACCCAGTACTTTTAACCCCTGATACATCTCGCCAGTCCTCAATCCCTGAGATCTTTTTTTTTTTTTAATTTTTTTTTAAATTTTTTATTTATTTTTGTATGTGTATGAATGTACTGTCTGCATGTAGGTTTGTGCACCCGTGTCGTGCAATGCTGCGGAGGTCAGAAGAGGGTCTCGGATTCCCCTGGAACTGGAGTTCTCCTGGAATTGGAGTTACAGAAGGTTCTCGGCCGCCATGTGGGTGCTGGGGATCGAACCCGGGTCCTCTGCAAGAGCAGTCGGTGCTCTTAACCGCTAGGCTATCTCTCCAGCCCCCCTGAGATCTTTTAAAGTGTTACCCAAAATAAATCATTTTTTGCTTGCTTAAAAATTATTTTACAATTATAGTTTCTCTCTCTCTCTCTCTCTCTCTCTCTCTCTCTCTCTCTCTCTCTCTGATTTCCATGGATTCATGTAGTGATCAGAAGACAAACATTTGAAGACAGTTCTCTACTTCTGCTATGTGGGTTCCAGTGCCATCTGGTCATCAGTATTGATGGCAAAAGTCCATTACCCACTGAACTAACTTGCCAGCTTCTTTCCACTTTTAAATTTATTATATCAGATATTTTGTTTTATCAACATAATATCACTAGTACATGCTATATTATGCTCTTGCATAAAGTGTCCCTCAAGTGATCAAGTTTTCTGCATGCAGAGAAAAATAACATCTGACCAAAAGATGAATAGAAAATTCCTTTTTATCATGCTTCAGTCATTCATCACAGATCTGCAGATCCATGTGAACAATCCAGTGTTTTCAGCAAAGGTGGCTTTCAGGTTTCATTCTACATTGTAACCTTGGAAACTGCTATAAGTCACAATTGTTATCTGCAGCTGAGTTATCCACAGAGTGGATTCCCAGGTATGTTCCTGAAAAACTGGAAATTTTTAATTTTTAAGTCAAAACAAGACAAGTGAAAGCATAGGATTTATGTAGCATATTGCTGTTATTTTTGTTGTTTTTCTCTTGGTAACACCAACAGTGGATTCAGTATAAAGGCACTATGAGTTTGCTGAAACACAATTTCTGATCAGAGCTGATTTTGGATGCTTAACAATTTTTGTAGGATGATATTTTCTTTTTAATAAAATAGGTTGAGTATAAGTAACTTCATTACATATTTTCCTATAGCAGTCCCAATTATAGAGTTAAAGGGCATGCAGAATACTAACTTGTTCAGTAAATATTATATTCAGAGATCGTTAGTCCCGGGAACTCTTGGCATTTATGATAGACTACTGTAATATTTAACAATGCTGAGCCACCAAATATATAAAATTTATTTTTCCATTGGCATTTTGCCTTTTGATCAAGATGATATCTTTAAACCCTTGGTAAGGAGCTAGCCCTGTTAAAAAAGTAAAGGATGCCAATTAGAAATTTTCCATTCCCTCCCCAAACTTGCAGAATGAATTTTTTGAATAATATGTGAGCCCATTTTGAGAAACTCTATAGTATTTGTATTTACAAAAAAATGACAGGAATAGGGTAATTTTGATCAAAAACTACAAAACCAATTCAAATAGGGATATCTCTTAAAATATGTTACCATTTGGGGATGGAGAGATGGTTCATCAGTTAATGCCGAGCATCCAGGTGGAGGCTAACAATCATCTATAACCCCAGTTCCAGGGGATCTGATGCCATGTTCTGTCAGCTGCAGGCATTGCATGACATGGTGCGCTTACACAAATAAGACAAAGCACCCATACAAGTATATTAAACATAATAAATAGAGGCTGTGAAGATAATTCAATATTTAAGAGCACTGTATTTTCTTGCAGAAGACCTGAGTTCAAGTCCCAGCACCCACATGGAGGGTAACAGCCATCCTTCACTCCAGTTTCAAGGGATCTGACACCATCGTCTGTCCTCCAGGGGCACTGTAGGACACAAGTGCATTTACACACACGCAGGCTTAACATTCATGCACATAGAATAAAAAGTAAATAAATAACTAAAATTTTAGAAACAGATGTATCTATATCTTCTAAATAGTTGCTATAAAACATATTTTAGATATCCAAAGAACATTCCACAAAGCAATATTTTCACAAATTTAGGAAACTGTAATGCTAACATTGCATTATATTTTAAATTCACTTTAGTGAAAAGAATATTAAAATATATTGATCTATCCAAGGGGCTCAGTGTGGTATTGAAGTCCCCCACTATTAGTGTGTTGGGATTAATCTGTGTCTTGAGGACATGCAGAGTTGTGTTTATATACTTTGGTGCACCTGAGTTTGGTTCATAAACATTAGGATGGTGATGACTTCCTGGTTAATTGCTCCTTTGATAAGGATGTAATGGACTTCTCTGTCTCTTCTGATTGACTTTCCTCTGAAGTCCATTTTGTCTGATGTTAGAATGGCAACTCCTGTTTGCTTTTTGGTACCATTTGCTTGGAATACCTGGGAATAAGCCTAACTAAAGACAGCAAAGATCTTTACAACAATAATTTTAAACCCCTGAAGAAGGAGATTGAAAATGACATCAAGGGGCTGGAGAGATGGCCTAGCGGTTAAGAGCACCGACCGCTCTTACAGAGGACCCGGGTTTGATCCCCAGCACCCACATGGCAACTAAGAACTGTCTGTAACTCCAATTCCAGGAGAACTCCAGTTCCAGGGGAATCCGAGACCCTCTTCTGACCTCCAAGGCATTGCACGACACAGGTGCACAAACCTATATGCAGACAGTACACTCATACACATGCAAAAATAAATAAAATTAAAAAAAAAGAAAATGACATCAAAAGAGGGAAAGGCCTTCTATACTCATGGATTGGAAAAATTAATATGGCAAACATGTCCATTTTACCCAAATTGATATAAAGAATCAACACAATCCAAATCAAAATTCCTAGGAGTTTACTCCAGACTTAGAAAAAAAAATCCTTAAATACATATGGAAAAACAAAAGAACCCGAATAGCTAAAGCAACCCTGAGTGAAAAGTGCAATACAGAGGGGATTGCTTTAGCAGACTTCAAGCTATATTACAGGGCTATCGTCATAAAGACAGCCTGGGACTGGCACAAAAGCAGACCCAATGGCCAATGGAACAAAATTGAAGATACAAACTTGAGCCCATGCAATTTCAGCCATCTCATATTTGACAAAGGGGCAAAAAAAAAAAAAAGCTCAATGGAGGAAGGATAGCATCTTCATCAAATGGTGCTGGCAAACCTGGATCACCATTCGTAGAAGAACAAAATTAAAACCCTACCTCTCACCCTGTACAAAAATTAACTCCAAATGGATCAAAGATCTCGACGTGAAACCCAAAACCCTGAAGGTGACAGAAGAAAAAGTTGGAAACAACCTACAAGATATAGGTGTAGGAAAAGACTTTCTAAATCAGACAGCAGCTGAGCAGGAAATAAGGTCAACAGTTGACAAAAGAGATCTTATCCCACTCAAAAGCTTCTCTACAGCAAAATAAACAATCAAGGAAGAGGAAGTGAAGACAAAACCCACAGAGTGGGAGGAAATCTTCACCAGTGATAGATCTGAGAGATCATTAACATCCAGAATATATAAACTACTCAAAAAACAAAGAAATAAGAAAACAAATTACTCACTCAAAAGTTGGAGTAAATAAATGAACAGAGAATTTACCAATGAGGAAGTCGAGATGGCTGAGAAACATCTTTAAAAAGTGTTCAACACCATTAATAACTAATGAAATGCAAATTAAAACCACTCTAAGATATCATCTCACTCTGACAAGAACGGCTGAGGTCAAGAAAATAAAAGAAACCAAATGTTGCAGAGGTGGTAGGGAAAGGGGAACCCTCATCCACTGCTGGTGTGAATGTAAACTCATACAACCACTGTGGAAAGTAGTGTGGTGACCTCTTAAAGGACTCAAAATGATTCCACCTGACCTAGCCATACCACGCCTGGGTATGTACCCACAAGACTCATTCTACTGCAGTGATACATGAACATCTGTGTCTATTGCAGCTCTTTTCCCAATACTGAAGCATTAGAACCAACCCAAATGCTCATCAAATGAGCAGTGGATAACAAAAATGTGGTACATCTACACAATGGAGTTCTATGCATCAGTAAAGAAAGATGAGATTTGCAGGTAAATGGATGGAACCTGAAACCATTATGCTAAGTGAAGTAACACAGTCCCCCAAAAGCAAATGGAGAATGGTTTCCATCATTTTTGTGTAGAGTTTTACACACCTGCGCAGTGGCATGCTTACCACGTTGCCTGCCAAATAGGCTTAACCTGTTCTCGGAAGCTAACCATGGCAACAGCTGAGTCAGTGACCTGGGCTAATGAGAATTTGCCCAAATATCAGCACCTGACACATCTTCGGAAGGACCAGATCGGACCACATATATATCCCTACCTTTCCCTGCAGAAATGATTCTGCAGCATCTTCCTATCTGCTTGCTTTCACCTGACTCCTGGTATCTGTGTGTTGACTCTGTGTCTCTCACCCCCACTCCTTGGGTCGTGACCCAAACCCTGCTGGCTGGACTGGAGGAGGTTGCAACATCTGGCGCCCACATGGTCTATGACTCCCTGGTGTTTGCAAGCCACCCATTCTACTGTTTCATTGAGTAGACCTCATGAGGTCTACTATCCCATGTTTGCAAGACACCCACTCTACCCTTTCAGTGAGTAGACCCCTTTCTGTTTTATGTGCTTACAGCCATGTGAGGGTGAGCGTGCAGCCCTCTTCCCTTCACTTTCAATCCATTTGTCATCCTGTTTGTTCATTGCTAGGGAGGTACATATTACCGTGCCCTGCTGTGCCAAACAGGACCAGCTGCTCCACCTCTTGGTTCCTCCTGGTGATTCTGCATAGGAGCTGATCCACTCAGGACTTGGAACCTTGCCTTCTGTACATAAAGAGATGCCACCCAGGAGACACTGTGCAGGCATATGGCCAAGGGGGTAACATCCTTTGGAAGTTCTCCACTAAGCGCAGGACACTTCCTGATCTGACACACATTCTTTGTCTGTCTTAGTTCCATCCAGGCACTAGCCCGGCCACCCCATTCCCTCCTATCTTGGGCAACCTCTTCACCATAATTGTAAGCTGTAAAGACTCCTCAGCAGAGGACGTTCTACTCTATGTGAACATAATTCTGTCTGTCACAAAAACACTGAGGAAAAACTGGCCCTTCCCGGTGTACTCAATTTTCAACTGGATGAGAAGAATTCCCTTCCTGCTCCCAAGCCAATCCTCAATCACCCCCTCCAGTATACCCTTGGAGGGAGGCCCAGGAGGCTTGCTCCCACGTTCCCCCTTCTCCCTCAGCTCCCCCCTCATCCCATTCCTCTCAGAACCCACCCCTTCATCCACCCCCACACTTGCATGCATTCCCCATTAATGTGGGTGCCAACACTGCCACTTGTCCCTGGATCCCCCCCCCCCCACTTTCTGACCTATCCCTTATTTGCAAAGCAGCACAAGAATCTGGCCCTGATTCTCCTTATTTCAAACAGGTTTTCGCCCAATGGGCCATTAACCTTCAAACACCTTGCTCAAGGTGGTCCTTGACCCTGCTACATTCCTTCAATGGAGGGCAGTATATGATGACATGGCAGAAGGTCAGGCCTGCACTAACATACACTGTAAAATCCCCATAACCTTGGACATGCTTACCAGCCATGGTAACTTTACCTACCCCATGAGCCAAACCCTGGTTGGTATCCCTCAATACTTTGACCAAATTAAATATATGGCCTTATAGAGCCTTAATCCCTGTGCTCCACAGAAGCAATTTGGTTCAACATGCAAGTGAACATTTTTCTGATTTTCTCATCAGGGTCACCATGGCTGTTGATTGCCGCAAACATCCCTGGCCCCGCTAGCTAGGGATGCCCTGATCAAAGAGCTCACCTGGGAAGACATGAATTCTCACACCCAAAGATCGAAGGACAGCTCCCTTTTCATCCAACAAACAGCCTTTAACCTTCAAGCCCTGTCAGTAAGAGGGAAATCCCCCCATATGTCCTCTGGACCCTACCCATTTATGGTCACTTGCCACAAATGACCATTAAGCATGATGGCTTGCCCATTAATGGTATCGTAGACACTATAATGTCACTATAATTAACTCCAATGACGTGGCCTCCTTCCCCACCTGGAAGTTCACATCCAGCCCTCCCAGTAAGGGTGTCGGCAGCCAACAGTCCACCCAACAGACTGTGAATGAGGTCATTTTGGAGGACTATGATGGTAATTTTGGCACCATTAGGCCCCTCATCACTGATGTCCCCTGTACCCTTTGGGGGAGGGACATCCTGTTCAGCATGGGCACTGTCCTTACAAACGGTGATGGTGCCCTCTTCAAGGATGTTATTGGTGAAGACAAATGTGGAATTTCGAGGAATAACTCCTTCTCTGTCCCAGACCCCTCCCCCAATTCTAAGGGCCACTGTTCTCCTGACTCGTCCCTTCATGTGGGATACCACGGACCCCATCTGGGTTGAGCAGTGGCATATCTTTGAACCATTCTTAAATCCCTGGTAGATGAACAGCTTGCCCTAAGACATACTGAACCCTCCCTTGGCCCCCATAACACCCCTATCTTTGTCATTAAAAATAAATTGGGTAAATACAGACCCCAGAAAAATCAATCTACATATGGAAAGGATGGGCTCCCCTCAAGGGGGCCTTCCCCATCCCAGCTGCATTCCCCCTGATTGGCATTTTCTGGTCATTGACCTCAAGGTCTGCTTCATTAGTATTCCTCTGGCTAAAAAGTATTGGCTTTAATTTGCTTTACTTTGCTTTCTCCATCAGGGCTTTCAACCTGATAAACCGGTAGCTGTTCTTGTCCTGGGGACTGGGGGGGGGGGGGCTTGGGGTGATTTGGCAAAATGATCCTCTTTTCTGGCCTTACTCCTCAAAAACTGACTGCCACAAGATTTCTCCCTTTGCAACTGGATCTATCATCTCGAGCCTAGTAGGACTGTCTTCCCACTCCTATCTCCAAAATTAACTTCATATAGAGAGACAGTCCCTTATTTCAAACTCTTATGTGGTGTTACCCTGGTACTCTTGACAACCATTTTCCATGAGACAAAAGATTGCAAGTCCTCCCTTCACTTTCAATCAACCTCTAATCACACTCCTTCCCCAAATCCCAGCCCATCCCCCATTCCCCCACTGCCTTCACAGATGCCAACAAAAACAACTTTGGGTTTATTCTCCATGCTGACAACAAACTCGCTGTTTTCTCCATACCAACCCTGGTTCTATACAGCTTGGTGAGCTCCTTGCAGTCACCCAGGTCCTCTCCTCAATTCAGGACATACCTTTGAACATCTTCTCTGACAGTCAATATGCAGTAAAGGCCCTTAAATATCTCCCTTTTTTCATCATAAATGCCCCCAATTCCCCTTCGAATGTCACCCTGCTTGCTATCAAGGATCTACTGGAGCACCATGCCTATCCTTGGTTCATTGAACACATTCATTCCCACACAGGCCTGTGGGGTGCCATTGCTGAGGGCAAAGCTGGGGTTGACTAACTTATCTGCCCATCTACACCCCCTGGAACAGGCTTGTGCACTCCATCAGCCTTTCCATCTCTCCCCACAGTCACTCCATCATCGATACTCCCAGCTCTCTTTCTCTCCCAATGTAATCACCTTTCCCATTCCTATTCGGCTCGGCATGTGCCCATTGGCCCCACAGGGCCCCCTCCAGTGCTCTGGGGTTAACTTTCAAGGTCTCGCCCCCCAACTCTTTACGGCAAATAGACATCACACACATTCCAGCCTTTGGTAAACTCAAATATGTCCATGTAACCATTGACACCTTCTCAAAGCTCCATGCTGTCCCCTTGTCAGGTGCAACCTCCTCTCATGCCATCAAGGCACTAAACCTGGCCAATGCTGCTCATGGGGATTCCTTGGGAACTCAAAACTGACAAAGGCCCAGCATATACCTCCAGTCCCTTCAACTGTTTCTTTCCTCCTGGAACATTAAACACTCCAATGAAATTCCATATAATCCTCTGGGCCAGGCCATCATTGAGTGATGAAATTGCTCCATTAAGGAGCACCTTTCCTGACTCAGGCCTTTCCCCTCCCCTTTGGATCCCCAGCTCCTCCTCATAGAGACTTTGTACACTAAACTTCCTTACATTTGACCACCATGGAATTTCACCAGTGTATAAGCATTGGGATTCACTTCACCACTTCACTCCCATCCCTCTCATAAGATGGAAGGAACCTCTGTCTTCATAGTGGAGGAGCCCTGACCCCCTATTAACACAAGGCCAAGGTTTATCTTCTATCTTTCCAGAATCCTCCAGGAAGCCACTATGGATGCTCTCGAAAAACATTCGACCCTGTTTGGACAAGGAACTTTGACCCCCATGGCAGCCATGGTTTCTACAGGAGAAAAAGGGGATCAAACTTTTTTCCAGATTTAAAGGCAGTAGCTATGTCTTGTGTTTATGGTAATGGTTCTTCCGTGTTTCTAAGATTCATGTAGTAATGCTCGTCATGCGTCTAAGATTTTGTGTGTATTTGTGATTCAGTCATTGTAACTGTCTCATATTGGTTCTGTCAAACAAAGTGGCCACTTCAGTTTTCCATCCTTTATATGCACAGAATCATTTGAACAACAGTGATAAAAAAAACAAAACATTTGTTCAAAGAACTGACCAAAACTGTAAATTCTGTGTCAAAAAAGTTTAACAAAGACTGAGAAAAAAATGCAAGATGGGACTTGACATTTATAGCAGAATGGATGAACATTGGTGAGGAGGGAATGATTGGGGGAACACATCTGAATTTGATTAAGAAATGTTGTATGAAATGTACAGAAACTCACTCTATGAATTCAAGGCCAGCCTGGTCTACATATTGAGTTCCAGGGCAGTGGGAGATACAGGGAGACCCTTTCTCAAAAATACCAATGTATATTTATTGAAATTACTAATAAGCCACAACTCTATTTTCCTTAGAATTGGTGTGAATTCAAATATGATTATTTTATTCTTGTGTGATAAGAACACCTAAGTAAAGTGATCTGGAATTGCTTCTAAGACTACGTAAAAATTTTAGCAGTTTATTCATTATGTCATTTTCCATAATTTCACTGTTTTTATATATATATATATATATATATTAGTAATTGTTTTTTTCTGGGAAATTGGATGCATTTCAAACTTTTGGGGATTATACTATTAATACGTTAGTTATATTTCAATCAATTTAGAATATTACATATTCTGATATAAAATTTGGTGTACTTGGTTGCTGAACAAAATTATACTGTGACAGTATTCCAAAACCAAAGGAATAATCTGGTCTCTGATACCCATGCTTCCTTCTCCTTCCTTAGGTCTGCCCCATTTTTAATTTGTTAGAATTTTTTGTATATTGGTGTTTTCTTAACAAAGCATTGAAAAATATTACTGCTCTGTGATTCCTTCTGTTGGAAATAATCTCAAAGGGGATTTTATATTTTCCCTCTGAGTTATTTTCCATCTACACTAGATTTCAATAAGTCAATCATTTAGAGAGCTCTCTCTTCCATTTCACATTTATTCAATTTTTAATGTTATTTATTTCATTTATTTTGTTGTGGATATTTTTTCTACTTGTTACTTCTTAATACTAGAAATTGAGATTTAGTTTATATTTTTATTTCCTTATTATATTTTTTAGTCAAAGTATAATTTTATGTTATCAGAATTTGGTTTATTAAGATTAATTATCAGTACACTGTGATATATATGTGTATATTTATCTGTGATATATATATATATCAGTACTCTGTGATATATATATATATATATATATATAATATATCACAGCTAAATTAAGGAGGCTGCTCAAACACTTGCTACAAACTGAATTCTATTAATCTCAGTCAGATTCTAAATAGTGACAATGGCCGTATTGATGCCTTGGAGCTTTACTTAGTGTTTTACATTTTCACATTATATTTTTTATAGACTTACACAACAAAAAGGAAAAGAAATCTTTGACTTTCCCAAACGTACCTATGCTACATACGAGGTTAATTTATTTGTTGCATCTTAGAAATATATTTAAAGACAAATGTCAAATTTTCTAAATTTATAAAAATGTAGAATATTTTAGGCTAGATATGAGTTTCACTTGTAAATGTCATTTGTCATTTTTATCATAGTCTGTTAGTTAAAACAGTTATAAAGTGGCCTGGATTCAAGAGGATATAGAAATAAACTTCAGTATTTGTTAAAGTTGTAGCAAAATTAGTGTTCAAGAAATGTGTCATGGGAAACATGTAGCTGGAATATATTAAGTACAACTCCACAAAATACAAGTTCTCATATTCCAATCATTGCTGAATTTCAAAATATGTTATTTTCTACTTAAGAAAAATACATTAGCTGATATGGTGAAATCAGTGGATGAGAAGACTAGATTAGTCACACTGGGAATGAGAGTAAGAGAAAGTGTGTGACTGTGGAAATATTACACATCATGATCAAGGAGTAATTAAATGGAAATCAGGATTTTACTAAATGACACACTGTATACAAATTTAGGCAATTAAAACAGAAACACTTTATCATTTCCTCATGCATTGATTAGTTATCAGCTACATAATTCACAGGGTCTAGAGCAAAATAAAGACAAGTGCTTCTTCAAAGCCTTTAAGGGAAACTATTGTTAAAATTATTACTTTTAAGGCCTGAAGAGATGGCTCACTGGTTAAAAGCACTATTTGCTCTTGTAGTGGACGGAGGTTTGATTCCCAGAACCCACATGGCAGCTAATCGGTTTGTAACTCCATTTCCAAGGGAATTTGACACCTTCTTCTGACTCTGTGGGCATTGCACAATATGGGTGCACTTACACATATGCAGTCAATACACCAATATATATATATATATATATATATATTTATTTAAATAATCTTTTTTTTTTTTTTTCCTCACAGACCCAGCCTGGTTCTCCTCCAGTGTCTTCTCTCGGAGTTGTACCTGATCTTGTTACCAGTTTTCATCTGAATCCACTGGGGAATAGGACGATTTTGCTTTTGTTTCTTGGCCAGGAATCGCTTGATTCTGAAAGTCTTGTGTGAAGATATGGTGAGAAACCGAGAGAGCCTTACAGTCCATGATGGCAGACGAAAAGAGAAGAGTTAAATAATCTTTTATTTGTCAATATTTTTCTTCATGACAAACATGCTTAACATTATTTTTCATTTATTATCACTCTTCTTTGGGTAGTGGGTACTCACTGGCAAATCTGAGTCTCTCACGTCGTAGAGTGTCTCCAGGCCTGTCCATTGCTTGTAGTCCAATTGCTACAGATTTCTTTCTCTGTTAGCCTCAGAACCATGTACTATGTTCCATAGACACAGGAAAGTACAACCACACATTCATAGGCTCGCTAAGTCAACCCATGGATAATTGGTGATCCCTCAGGGATCAAATACTCCATGAAAAATGTGTTTATACCTTCACTAAGAAAAGAGCACAGTTGCTTTTAGATAAATAGAGATATAAAATTAATTTTACTCAGTTTGCCTTACTTGGTGCTAGCATCCACAGGCTCTAGAATTAACCTACTACCTATTTTCAGACTTTGTAATTTTGGTACAAGGGTGGAGGGTATGTGCAGTGGTTTGAGTGAGAGTACCTCCCATAGGTATTAAGTATTCAGACATTTTGTCCCTAGTTGTTGGCACTGTTTTGGGAGATCTTAGAAGGTGTGGTCATGCTGGAGGAAGTACGTCACTGGGGGGTAGGTTTAGTGAGTTGAGTTCAACAAGCCTTGCAGGCTCCAGTTGTAAGAGAGCTCTTTTGACTTCCTGTGCTCATTGGAGATGTAAACCTCTGCTCTCTGCTCCAGCCTCAGCCACCATGCCTCCCAGCCACATTGGACTCTTAATTCCCTGGAACCATCAATCATAAGCTCAAATAAACTCTTCCTTTTATAAGTTCCCTTGGTCATGGTGGTTTTATCACAGCAACAGAAAAGTGACTAATGCATTATGTCTGCATATTTTAGAGCAATATGAAGTTAAAAGGGAAAATGTGAATCCCAAAATATGATTTAGAAATAACATATAGTTTATTTTCAGATGACATGATTTTAGTACATGTGTGACATACATAAATAATATGGTGAAACAATATGGATTGGAGGAAACAACAACAACAAAAGAACTGGGACAGGGAACTGACTGAAGAAATAGAGTTCTCCCCCCGCCAAAAAATAATAATCTGCTGCTTTGAAAATCTTTGAAAAGACTCAGAAGGGGAAACAGGACATGTATGGCAGACTGCATGAACTTGGGAGGGGTGGGGGGCATGGAGGGGGAAATGATTCTGGACTGAACTGAGAAGTGATGTACGAAATGCACAAAACTTCAATAAAAGATTTTTTTAAAAAAGAAAAGAGCAGATCATTACTACAGTTGAGTTGCCTAAAAATCATTTGGATACTTCAACTGAAGCAGGGACAGTTGCCTCCCTATGAGATTGACAAAGCATGAGCACATTGCACATGACTCAACAGAGTGTGCACCTACACCACTGAGGACTGCAGTGGTCACTAGGAATGGACCAGGGAGATCTCCAGGACCCGGGGGAATGAAATGATGCGACTGCTGAGCTGACCTCTCAGAAGCAGTAAGTTCCACTGAGGCCTATAGGGAACCAAGAGACCAGAGCCTTTGTGCATGCTGCTGTGATCCCTGACCTCCACTTAGAAACGTCAATTTCAAAAATAAAATTGCCTGAAATTTTAAGACAGACAACACAGGAAAAAAAAAAAGAAAAGAAAAATCAGCAAGCCAGGACTTTTTAAGCTTTGAGGGTGGGGGAGGTGGGGCTCATTTGGCCAAATGCTCATGAAGCCCTGTCCATGTGTGTCATCCCAAGGTGTCTTCCCTTATGTTCCTGTTCATCCAATACCTGAGTCAGTTGTAGACCTAGCTTGACCTAGAAGTCTAAGATGACTTCAAGGATATGCAATGTGTGTGACTCAATATCAGCAGAGCAAAGGTGATAGCTCAAACATAGCCTAACCCCATTTGAAGAGGATAATCTAGCCTTTTGCGTGTAAGTGCGATTCCAGGATTCCCAATAGGAGAGCAAGCCAAACATGGAGATTTTTAAAAAGACTGTTTGAGTCTCATGTTTCAATATTTCTCTGGCCAGATAAAGTTTTGGTAGCAGCACTAAGTCAGCTTAAAGGGAAAAGCAAAATTTGCAGCTATGTATCAAAATAATTATAGAGTTTAACGGATGTATTTCATCTTTTCTATTCCATCACATGACTTCCACAAAGAGGTGAGGTTTTTTTTGTTTGTTTGTTTGTTTGTTTGTTTGTTTGTTTTAAAGCATCGCATACTGTAGTCAGGAAGTACCAAGCTGGCAAGAGTGTTTTCCTATCATGAATGAAGTCCTGAGCTTTATCCCCAGCACCACATAAGATGAGCAAGCTTACATATGCCTGTGAAGGGAGTGGAAGGCAGATGGATAAGGAGTTCAAGATGGAATTCTGATAGTGAATTTCAAGCCAACCAGCCTAGGAGAGAGACAGAGAGAGAGAGAGAAAGGGAGGGAGAGGGAGATGGAAAGACCTATATAGAGAGAGACAGAAAGAGAGGAGAGACAAATTTCTATATTCTCTGAGAGCATTAAGCCTTCTTAATTATGTTAATTAACATTAAAACTTCTAGGGTTGTTACTACTTTCAATCAGTGCTTGATTTGTTTCTGATTCATTTTTTGTTTTGTTCTGGGAATTTTAATTCTACTATTGTCTTTTTACCAGCACAATTTTGAAATGTAAAATATTTTCTTCAGTACTTTTTGAGATTTCTAGAAGATAGATTTTCAAGGTGTTTCTCCACTGATTTGCTAAAATAAAAAGCTTATAATGTGCTTTAGAATGCCACAAATACTGAGTGTTAAAACTATTACATCTATGAAGAAAACAAAAAATTAATTCATAGAGTTCAAAATATGAACACATATGAAACTCACATTAATATGGGGAAATTCCCTTCGTCCTGATGGATGGTATTTGAAATATAAATATTTTAAAATGTTATTAACTATTTTTATTTTAAGTGTATGAGGGTATGGCTGGCATGCACGTAAGTGCACACTTGTCATGCTGTACCCATGGAGGTCAGAAGAGAGAATCAGATTCCCTTGGAACTGGACTTTCAAATGGCCATTAGTCACTATGTGGGTGCTGGGAAATGAACCCAGGTCCTCTGTGAAAGCATCCAGTGCTCTTAGCTGCTGAGCCATTTCTCTAGCCTCTGAACTAAAAATCTTGTAGTATTACTTTCCCCTAAAATTCTACAGAACACCTGTTTCACAAGGATTTACTTGTAATATGAATAGGAAGGAAAATGACAGACAGCTATGTATCATTCTTGTAAGAACATATAAAAAGCATATCATTCTACAAAAATAAAATATAAATTGCAACATGCTTCAAATATATAATCATAGTGTCATTTTTATGACTGACTGAATTCCACTTGCCGAATATCCAAGGTTTAAAAGTGACAAATATTTCTTGCTTCTTGTAGATGACTGTTCACATTCATCAAATTCAGGAAATTATTAAGATCTAGATTATCTTGCTGAATACTGTACTTCTAAATCATTTCAATTAGTAACATTTTTCTTTTGACAATGAAGGCATCTTTTCATGATTTCAAGTGGTTTGCTCTTAATGCCGCACTCTCTTCCATTATACTATATAAAAGTAACAAAAGCCTTTTTAAAGGTTAGGAAATTATATCAAGAGCCACCTTCTGTCAATTTTGTATTGTAGCTGCTAAAAGAAATTCTGCCATAATTCAATTCTTCTTCTATGAATTCCTGCTGACCAAAAATGAATTATACACCTAATTTTAATTCACAATGGTAGCCATTCATGTGTATAGTTTCCCAGAAACTTGACATTTCCAGTTTGAAAGTGCCTAGAATTTCACCCACGGCACACTACAGTTTTCTATTCTTGAGTATTTCTTCGTTTTTGTTTCAGTTTTGTATTTGTTCTATTTTCACACTGTAAGCTCTCAAATTAAAACACATGAGGATTTTTCTTTTCTGTTTACTTATTTGCCTGGCTTGGAGTGTACTTCCAAACTCATGCATTTTCATGTACCTTTTTCCTTTCCTCTTTATCTTTGCATTCTAAAATTTCCCACAGTCAAATATCCAGCTAGAAAATGTTACAATACTTCTCTCTCCTGAAATAAGCCAAGTTCTCATAGCCTGAATTTTGGAAGTGGGTCTCTCTCTTTCTCCCTCTCCCTCTCGCTCTCTCCACTTTCTCTCTCCCCTCTCTCCTCCAAGGACTTTATTATAATACATCTGTTCATATTTTATTGTACTTAATTGTTAAATAAAGACATGGTTTGTACATATTAATGTGTGTAGAACTGAAATGCCTTTTTCATCTTTTAGTTGTTGTTGATGAATGAGTACTATGATATCATGATCATTGCTCCTGTGTGTGAAATAGTTGATCTTACTTATAATTTGTCTATGCAATTACTATACATTTGCTAATACTAAGATCCTAGTTTGTCACTCAATGTGTGAAATATTACATTACATTTGCACTGCAGAAAAAGTTTATAAGCACACACATAACGTCAAAACATGGAGGTACTCACTGAATGTAGAAAAGTCTATAGACATCAAAGAATCCATAGTGAACAATTTTCTTTATTAAAAATAGCAGCCAAATATGTTATATTTTCTCAGAAGAAAGACGGTTAACTTATTGATGCAGATTACTAAGACAACTCTCACAACTTTGACTTTCATAATCTGAACAAAACTGCTTCAAAGTAATTATATTTTAAAATAACCAGATGCAGAGCAATTTTGTATCACATGGTAAAGTAAAGATCAGTTATTATTTATTACAGAAAATAATTTTCGGGAAGCAATCCATCAGAATGTAATCTTTGCTCCTGCATTAAAATTCAGTTCTAGAGAGACTTTTTTGAGGTCTACCTAAAACTAAAGGAAAGCCTAAATAATTATTTCCAGGTATCTTGCTTTTTGAACAAAAGTTATGGAGCACTTTTATTAGACATGGAAGCTAGAAAAGGACTAGAATAGATGTTGCTACCTCCAAAGCAGTACAATAATTATTACCCTTATGTAATCAAATATAATTATGGTGTAATACACAAAAGAGATACTGAAATTCTAATCTCTGGTATCTACAGCATTATTGAAAATGAGGTTACTGTAGTAATAATCAAGATAAGAAGAAGTAAAACTATGCTATAAAGGAACCTAGGCTAATATGACTTGTATCCTTATAAAAAAAAAAAAAAAAAAAGAACAGCCAGAAATATAGGTCCAGGGGAAGGAAGATGGCTACCTAGCAAGAGGGGCAAAGACTGTGTAGATCATTCCATGGCCAATATGCACCTAGATTTGAGCAGTAAACTCCCCTTATTCACAGTTTTCCTGACTGCTTTCAGGTCAGATTTAGTTTGTAAACATGTAAATTTATCTCTATGTGATAAGATGTGCTTGTAGCCATTCAAAGCAATGTTTCAATGACTCTTTGCTTTTAATTTATGAAAAGTAATGGAAGAAACTCATTGTCTATTTCTGTGAAAGATGACAATGTGAAAAGACCACATTTTGTGTATTTATAAGTATAGAACATTCTGTATAAAGTAAATTATGGAGACAGTTTGTAGGTCAGTATATTCAAGAGTTGATGAGAGAAAACTTAATACCTTGAGCACAGAGAAAGTTTAGGTCACTGAAATTCGTGTGACAATGTAATAGGAATTAAAAGCAGTTATATAGTTGCCCAAATCTATAACTTATACAAAAGAAGAATGAAGCTTGATGAGAACCCAGAACCTTGAACAGGAAGAATGTGTCTATGTAACTTCACTGCCTGTAATAAAGTTCACTGAATAGGTGAGGTTATGCCTGGAGATGGACTGGGCATATACAGGACACACAAGTTCCTTCCACTTACTTTATTTTGTTTGGTCTGATATTCAAGGCATCATCTCATTATATAATTCAGACTGGACCTATATTATTCTCATGTGTCTCAGGCTCCCTTCAGACTCATAATCATTTAGTCTATGTCTCCAATTGCTTGGACTACAGGTGGGCACAACCATGCCCTGCTGCTCTGTTTAAATAACTTATAACTAATCTAGAAAAGAAAATTTAGTGACCATGGAGAAGTTTTTCCCCAAAATGCATCAGTTCCAAGACCTGTAAAAATTATTCACAAAATATCAAAGCCAGTATTCAATCCAGAGGAAGGGTGTAAAGTGCATATGGTTTGACCAAGATAAGACTTTCTAGCTCTGTGTGAAATAAGTGTATAATGAAAAATGACACTTCTGCGGGGAAAGTCACTTCCAATTTTATTTCCAAATGATTATATTTTCTTCTTTGATGATATTATAAGGAAATCATCAATTGTAAATTGACCTTCCTGTAACTAGTACAGAGCTTATTACAAAGTCAATATGCAATAAATATGTATTATATCAATGAATAGTTTAGTCAAGGGTACTATAAAAATTTAACAAAATTTTCAAAATTTGTTAGAGGTAATAAATAATACATATTTCACATACAAACACACACATGTATATAAACATATACATATATAGCTCCTACAGCGCTCTAAAACTATACCATATGAAATTTTAATATGAAATATGCATGGACAATATTAGAAAAATTGATATATTTGAACTGCACTGATAGGTTTAAAATTTTATGGTGAAGAAAATATGTAAATATAAAGAGATAATTCTGTAAACAGAGGTTAATATTCCAGGTGAAGATAGGGAAAATTGACATGTAACAATGGTCAGAAAATTTGGACAACAATGATTTTACGCTTATGAGAAATTCACAACATCATAGCAACAGCGAAAGTGAGTATGAGAATGGGGTAATGGAAAGAATGTGTAATCCCTGTGGGTACCATCAGCAGAAAATAGTTACAGAAAATATGAAATTTTATTACCAGAAAGAAAAATACACTAATGAAATCTGCATTGGCAGATGTGGAATTTTATACTAAGTGAAGTGACTCATATTCAGAAAGGCAAATACTACATCCTCTCTCTGACAAATAAGCTTTTAATTTTTACATATATACATGTATATAGTCTGTGAGTGTGTGTCGAACATTAAACTAGAAATGGGACCAGGAGGGGAAATTAGATTTTCAAATGAAATAACAAAAGACAGTGGAACATAATGGACATGAAATCAGAATCAGAGGCTTGTGGAGATGGAAGGGTGAAGGCAGGGAGAAGGGAGAAGAGGAGGGGGAATGAAACCCCATAGTGAAACCTATCCCTTGGTACATACACCAAGATTCTTTCATGGTGACCAATATGAAAGATATCTAGGATAACATGTAAAATAAATTAATACGGAGCATTAAACAATTTTGTATATCACAAAACTAATGAACCAGTCAATACAGGCATCTAACCATTGGCCATCACTCAAACTCTTACTCAGTCTTTAGATTGTTTTATCAGCTAATACATAACCACCTTATATTTGTAAACTTCTTTAGTAACTGAATCTCCCTCTAAACTTAATATTTTGCTTATCACTTCACAGTCTTTAAAAATGGGATAAAAGATAAATCCACTAAAACAACAAAAGGTATGAAAATCCCTTATCCAGGGTTTATTTCTTGAATGTGGATTCATTTTTAATGAAGTGTTGCTAGAATTTAATAAGAAGAGGATTTAACATTGGTTTAAACCTGGACATTAAAAGAGGGGAAGATAGGTGCAGACTAACATGAATTCACGTTCTTTGCTTCCTCTATGTACCATTTTTCACTGTTTCTTTTGTTTTAGCTTTGTTCTTAAAGTATCTTCCTTAGAAAGTCTAATGAATCCAAATTGAAAGACACATATTGCATTATGAAGAAAGAAGTCATTGTTACAATGTTTTCAGTAAATTTTCTGAAATTCTAATATTCTGAACCAAATCAGAATGATTTCCAGGAACCTGACCCATGTTTCCTGGGGGTGAGCTCATCCTATGGAGTCTGGCCAACCTGCTAGTGGCCACACTCAAAGAAAACTCACACAACTCTCTCCCAGAAGCTATCAATTTTCAATAGATACTCAGCTAGGGGTGAAACTTTAGGTTTACCCCACCATCCCCCTACGTGCTGGGTATATTACCTAGCATGAGCTTGTCATGATCTTGTGTGTTATCTCAACTTCTCTGAATTCATTTGTACAACTGCCTTGGGTTGTCTGAAAAACACTTTCTTTGTAATCTACCAACTCTTGCTCTTAATATCTTTTTACATGCTCTTCCATGACTATTGAACCTTAGGGGAAGGGACAGATTCAGCTGCCCATTTAGGGCTGAGCACTTCACAGTAATTCTCTATCAGATGTCCAGTTATAGGTCTCTGTGTTAATTTCCATCTAGTGCAGAAAGAAGCTTCTCTTATAAGGGTTGAGAGATTCACTAATATATAGGTATAGCAATTAATCACTAGGTTTATTACTATGTCCATTAATCAGAATAATACTAGCAGGTTCTACGACTTCTCTAGACAGAGGTTCCTGGCCCCAATAATGATGCCAAGTATGAGCAGAGACCTTAAATATGACCAGAGACTGGTCCATCACTTTTAAGACATTTGTGAGTCATTTGGCATACCTTGCTAGGCCAGTCCTTGTAGCTAAAATGATTCATAACTGGGTAAGATTGACTTTTCTCTCCTGACAGCATATCTGGCACTATGAAAGCTGGCTGGTAAAGATGAAGTATCAAAGTCATACCAGCTTGATTTCTCCATGTTCTTTGAATCAATTTTACAATGTTCAATAATATGCTCTTTTTTATTTCATTTCTTTTTTTTATTATTAATTTTATTTATTTCTGTATGTGTATGAATGTACTGTCTGCCTGCAGGTCTGTGCACCCGTGTCGTGCAACGCCGCGGAGTTCAGAAGAGGGTCTCGGATTCCCCTGGAACTGGAGTTCTCCTGGAATTGGAGCCTCAGACGGTTCTCAGCCTCCATGTGGGTGCTGGGGATCGAACCCGGGTCCTCTGTAAGAGCGGTCGGCGCTCTTAACCGCTAGGCCATCTCTCCAGCCCCCTATTTTATTTATTTCTGTATGTGTATGAATGCACTGTCTGCATGCAAGTCTGTGCACCCATGTCGTGCAATGCCGCGGATGTCAGAAGAGGGTCTCGGATTCCCCTGAAACTGGAGTTCTCCTAGAATTGGAGTTTCAGATGGTTCTCGGCCACCATGTGGGTGCTGGGGATCGAACCCGGGTCCTCTGTAAGAGCGGTTGGCGCTCTTAACTGCTAGGCCATCTCTCTAGCCCTAATAATATGCTCTTCATATCATGTCCTGGAGGGTAACAATGAAAAATTCAATATTCAGTAATATTTTGTGGTCTATTGATATAACCCATTCCTGACACTGGGTTTTTTAATTTCCTATCTTGTTGGGTCCCTCTATGAAAGAATGACTGTATTTAAATTCATTATACATATATGCTTAATTATATATTGTAACTTACTTTTATATATAATTTTTATTGAGCACTTGTATAAATCATAAAATGGTCCCCAGTCAAATCCCAGTCAAATCCAGCCCCACCCCATGCCCCAAACCCTCATAAGATCTCATGCATTACAATATCCCAACTAAGTCCTATCCAGTCAAGCTCCCAAACCTGGTGGTCCTTCTGTGCAAACAGATACACTGTGGTTCTCAGCCGCCATGTGGGTGCTGGGGATCGAACCCTGGTCCTCTGCAAGAGCAGTCAGCACTCTTAACCACTAGGCCATCTCTCCAGCCCACAAAGAATAGTTTTTTTATGAGTGGTTTTGGGTACGTTTCTCCGTAAATATAAGATCCCATGTTTATTGTATGATAAGAAATTTCATTTGTCTAGAGATATGACACAGACAAGGTTTTCTCTACACTTTATATTCTCTTCAGCCCTGTGTATCTGGCTGAGTTTGCAGTGACTCTCATGAGTTCACTCCTACTGAGAGTGTTCCAAGTCCAATTAGATGACTGTTGACTGTCTCTCAGAAAACAGTACTTCTACTGCACCAATAGAGGTAGTTTACTGGGCACCTCATATTGGTTGTTAGAATTTAGGCCTGGGTTTTAACATTGATTAATTTTCTCCCTTAAGAATGTGCACATTGTCTAGCATTATGAACACTTAACCCCTGGTCAGTTACAGTTACATTAATCTAAGTCCTATTGCTGAAGGATATCCTATTCTGAGGAATAGGGTCATATTTACTATTTGTGGTAAATATTCAAGAGTTTTGGCAATAGCCTGCACTGTTTTGAGAGTCTCTTGGATCACTCTCACCAAACATTCAAAGGGAGATATCATCTGTCTTGCACTGTGTTCCCTGCCATACATCCCCCAGGTTGCACCACAAACACATCCACTAATGTTCAGACAGTGTGTGTGACTTTCTTGTGGAGATTCTGGGCATCACATTACACTCTGGGTTTCCCAGCCTCCCAAGGCCTGATCATTATTATTCTTCATATTCCCTTCCCCTTCCTCTCCTCTCTCCCCAGCCCCAGAACCCCCACCATCTCCACCCTCCCCCTCTGTTCACCTCCCCCACCTCCCACCATGCCTCTTTTATATCTCAGCCTCCTCCATTCCCAGCCCAACACCCACACCTTCCCCTAGTAACATCTCCTTACTCTCCCCCTCTTTTGGGCTCTTTATTTTCCCTTAGCCCCATGTATTATTTCCAATTTCTTGGCTCCTGGTGATACATGAGAATACATCCTTTCATAAGAAAATTGGTGCTACAATCCACAATTGTATTAGTCACTTTTCTGTTGCTGTGATAACACCACCATGACCAAGGAAACTTATAAAAGGAAGAGTTTATTTGAGTTTACGATTGGAGGTTCCAGGGAATTAGAGTCCACTGTGGCTGGAGGCATGGTGGCTGGAGCTGGAACAGAAAGCCAAGGTTCACATCTCACAATGAGCACAGGAAGTCAAGAGAGAGAGAGAGAGAGAGACTGGAGACTGGCAAAGCTTGTGGAATTCACTAAGTCCTCCCCCAACGATGTACTTCCTCCAGCAAGGTCACACCTTCTAAGACCTCCCAGAACAGTGCCACCAACTGGGGACAAAATGTCTGAATAGTTATAGCCTATGGGGGACACTTTCATTCAATCCACCACAACAATGAAGGAGAACATACATGGCCTGGTTTTCTGCCAGTGTGTTACTTTACCCTCTAGTTCTATCCATTTACCTGCAAAATCAATAATCCCATCTTTTCTTACTGCTGAGTAGTACTCCCTTGTGTAGATGTACCACGTTTTCATTATCCAATCCTACTTTATTTATGAGACAGGATCTCTCATTCAACATGGGTCTCACCATTTCAGCTGTATTGTCTGGACAGCAAACTCCCGGGATCATTCTGTCTCCCTTCCCACTCTGGGCTGAGTTTATAGGCATGTGCTTCGGTTTACACAGGTGCTGGGGACCTGAACTCAGGTCTACTTGCTTGTGCCATTTCTTCAACTCTAGAGCTATATGCTTGCCAATGATTTAGCCCTAGGTGAAAAAGCCTTAAATATTAGAATCAGAAGAGAAATTAGAAAATACTTTGAGGTGAAGTTATATAGAAACAGTCCATAATCTTACAGTAGGACACTGTGCCTCAGAGAAAGTTTATAACTGCAATCACATATCACAAATCCTAGCAATCAATAATTTGGACTTATTCTTTAGTCATTAGAATCAAAAGAAAATCTAGAGAAGTAGAAAAGGAAGTAGAAACATTAAAATTATTGTGAACATGCAAATAATAAAGCAAAATATCATAGTTTACTTTAAAAGATCAGCATTAGGAAAATATGTAAATTTGTCAATATCAAAATTAATAATTTACTTTGAAAAATACTATGACGAAAATTTGAAAACATTTCACAAAATGAGAAAAAAATAAAATCTCTTTTATTTGTAAAGTCTGGTATGATAATACAAGTCAATTGAAGTGCAATGAAATCACAACTAAATTTAAAAATATTACTAAACAGTATGAATACGTACTTCCTCAAAGGAGATATATGAAAAGATGCTGATTACAAGTGATTGTTTATATGAGTTTTCATATGTTAAGAATTCTGCCACGTGTTTGAATGTTCCATGTTGTGTTACATGATTCACACACCATTTAAATCTTGCAGTTTAAAAAAAAATAATAAATAAATAAATAAATAAAATCTTGCAATTTGATTTTCAAAAATGTATAAAGATATCTTTATTTGGACTAAAATAAATATTAGGCAGATATCATTGCTTTTACTGCAGCATAAGCTATTGCATAATCTAATATCATGTCTAGATTCTTTCATTTAAAATGTAGGAAGGAGTATTTACCTAAATAATATGGAAGAAATATCTAGAAGCAATTAATTCTTAAGCCCTCTATATGTGAGTGCACAGGACTAAATTTCTAAATTGTGCATTGTGCCACCTGACCAGTGTGTACTTCTAAAGATGCAAAATAAAATATTATCTACATACTTTCTTGCCACAGCAAAGTAAAGCCAGAACAAATATTAGTTACTGAACATAAATTAGGCGTCTATAATGTAATTAAGTAATTTTTGATGTTTGTCAAATGCAGTGATAAATTTTGGCTCAATTTTGTCTTGCTGTTCTCATCCAAATGCTGTATGCTAATTACATTATCTCTCTAGGAAATGACCTTCAATAGTCTCCACTTGCAATATTTCAGAGATTTCCAGCTATAATTCTCAAGGAAACATGGTCCCCTGAGGAAGCAGAATTGTTAATATATAGAAATCTCTGTGGGCCCTTTGTAAACACAAGATAAAGTGCATGAAGTAGTTACCTGAATTTTTTCACTTAATAATTGATAATTCATTTGGGAGTATATTGTACAAATTATCATAAAATTAAACCAATTATCTCCCTAGGATATTAGTAGATTCTCTTATTACAATGAGTCCTTCTTGAAGAGCAGGCTGGAAAAGTGAAGGGACTTCCTGCTGCAGTGAAATGGCTCCTCTCCCTGTTATTCTCCTTGTGAGTGCAGTGATGGCCACAGGGGGTTGGTTTACCTTTCTACTGGTTTTTATTAAATGTACATTAAAATTTTTAATTTATTTTTTCTAGTTTTTATACAGCATAAATTACTGGTGTTTAGAACTCTTCCCCTATCCAATTTTTAAAATATGGAAAGCAGGAGTTAATATGAATAAGTCCAGGATGAAGTGGGGGGAGTTAAAGAGAATTTAACCTGAAAGAGTTTATCACTGGCATATGTAGAAATACTCAGGGATTCACAATGATCAGTTTAGAGAAACACAATAAGAGTGAGATCTTTACATAGCAAAGAAAATAGGGAACTGAGAGAATGATGATTATGTAACTCAAAAATCAGCTTTTAGGGCAATTGTAAAAGTTTATTTAAAGCATGAAAACAGATGGAGAAAGGGAAATAACAACACAAGAGTCATGTTCTGTCCTCATAGATAGAGACTTTTACCAACATTGTCTTTATTTGAAGATTTTGGTACCTTTAGCCTAAATTTCTCTACTTTTAGAAGATCCTCAGGGCCCTAAGTTTAAGATTACAGTCTTAGAAGCTTGCAATAAGTTAGTCTTATGACAGATGTGGTATTTCCCCAGTCACAGGATATTGTCCATACGACAAATAAATGTAAAAACCCAGGGCCACTTGACTTTGGAGCCAAGCACAACTCCTATCAAGAAACAGGACTTACAGGCTGGAGAGATGGCCTAGTGGTTAAGAGCACTGACTGCTCTTGCAGAGGACCCAGGTTCGATCCCCAGCACCCACATGGCGGCTGAGAACTGTCTTTAACTCCAGTTCCAGGGGAATCCGAAGCCCTCTTCTGACCTCCTCTGCACTGCACGACATGGGTGCACAAACCTATATGCAGACAGTACATTCATACACATACAAGAATAAATAAAAATTTAAAAAAACCCAAGACTTACAATGATTTATGGATACAAATTCAAGAATTCAAGTTTTCTTTTCTCTTTCTAATTTACCTAAAAGTAAGGACAATACAGGATGAGAAGCCATTTATATTTGACACTGATATTTATTAATATTTGTTTCTCTTTCTTGGTTATATTTTAAATTTTATTTTTTCCTTAACTAACATACAGTGTAATAGGTTGCTTGGGGCAGTTTTGTATACCTGCTCCTTTCTTTCACCACCTTGCCAAAGCCCCTAATTTCTTATGGCTGCACTCTAACCACTCAGTATTACACCTTCCACTTACATATCATATCACAGGTGCCAGAACTCTTTCTACCCAGTCCCTTAAAGATACTTTTTAACCCCTGTCCCAGGCCCCTTAATACAGAAGCTCTCCATTGTTCAAGTCCCCTGCTTCCACATAAATTAACATAATCTAGAACCAGAAAATTTCAAATGGGATCTAAGGTTCACTTTTTTTCTACTATGGCATTTTTGCCTCCTAGCATTCTACCCAGACTGTGGCTTTCTATTCTTTAGTTTTCCTCCTTAGTCTACCACATTGTAGCACAACCTGAGCATCTTATTTTCTATAATCAGTATTTTGTAGGCACACTGACAAATTATTTTGTTGTCTCCCAAATTCTGTTTGTCTCCCGTTTTCGCATTATTAGATTAAGTTCATGCATTTTGTCTAAGGAATCAGAAAAATGTCTGTCTCTTACTCCTTACTGCTGGCATGTCCTGTTTTATTATGTTTGTCTTTCACTACTTATGGTGTCTACTTTGATCAATTACCAGAAAGTGTGGGCCAGGAAAGCTGTTCTCCCCTGTTGCCCTTCCTCTGGAGATATCAAATACTTTAGAATGAATATTGAATATTAAGCAGATCTATTTTCTTATTTGTATTTTTCTTTGAGGTACCTTTTGTTTGATAAACTCTAGTTCAACATTTTCATGTACAATTTGATTTGAAGTTTGCTTTGAAACTTATATATGCATATATGCATATTATTTACTGAATTGAATTTCTTATCAGTTGACCTGATCTTTCAAATTTTATGACAATATATGTTATGGAAGTTTAAAATGAAATATTATTTTTACTGGGTTTCTGAAAGCATGGCAAAAAAAAAATCACATAATAAGCATTAAACCCAAATTAAAGATGTCATGAGGTTTTATTAAGAAGACTCCAATCACAAAGTAAATTTCAATACAATTTTATCTTTAGTTCAAATTTAAACCTAATCTCAAGTTAAAGTTTGATTCTCTAGCTCAACATTTATTGTATGTGGATGTGCAGTACATTTAATAATTGAATTATGAATTTATTATTTTTTTCTCCAGAACCAAAACCAAACTTATAAATATCTCAGTAACAATGTTTATAAAAGTAAATTTATGTTCTTTCTATTTGTTTTTATTTATTTATTTACTTAATATTTTATATGTAAGTTTCTGGGGCTGGAGAGATAGCCTAGCGGTTAAGAGCACCGACTGCTCTTGCAGAGGACCCAGGTTCGATCCCCAGCACCCACATGGTGGCCGAGAACCGTCTGAAACTCCAATTCCAGGAGAACTCCAGTTCCAGGAGAATCCAAGAACCTCTTCTGACCTCCACGGCATTGCACGACACGGGTGTGCAGACCTACATGCAGACAGTACATTCATACACATACAAAAATAAATAAAATTAAAAAAAAATATTTTATATGTAAGTTTCTGTGGTGTCTGCACATCTATAAGCCTAGTCATCTCCAATAACTGGGAAGTCCAGAAACGGCATCCTATCTCCTGAAATTAGAGTTGTGAATTGCTATGGTATGTGAATTTGAACCTAGGTTCTCTGCAAAAGCAGCCAGTGCTTTTAGCTGCATAGGCTTTTCTCCAGCCCCTCTTCCTACATATTTAATTGTTATAAAATGAATGGAGTTTTTATGATCAAGAAAACAAAGGTTACCAAATGCTAGAGATTATGTGGGGAAAAGGGAGCACTCATCCACTGCTGGTGGGAATGCAAACTCATACAACTCCTGTGGAAAGCAGTGTGGAAAACTCTCAAAAGACTCAAAATGAGACTACCACCTGTCCCAGTTCATATCGCACCTGGGTACATATACCCAACAGACTCCTCCTATTGCAGAGATACATGCACATCTATGTTTATTGCAGCTCTCTTCACAATAGCAAAGAGCTGGAAACAACCCAAGTGCCCCTCAACCAGCAGGTGGATAAAGAAAATGTGGTCCATCTACACAATGGAATACTATGCAGTGATAAAGAAAGGTGACAATCATGAACTTTGCAGGTAAATGGATGTCTTTTGTTTTCTTGATATGAGCTAGGCATTATCGGAGTGAGATGATATCTTAAAGTGGTTTTGATTTGCATTTCCTTAATTATTAAAGGTATTGAAAAATTTTAAGATATTTCTCAGCCATCTTTACTTCCTCACTTGTGAAGTCTCCGTTCAGCTCTTTATTCCATCTTTTGAGTGAGTCATTTGTTTCTTACTTCTTTGTTTTTTGAGTAGTTTATATATTCTGGATGTTAATGCTGTGTCAGGTCTATCACTGGTGAAGGTTTCCTCCCACTTTGTGGGTTTTCACTGCAATTCATTAATTGTTTCCTTCACTGTACAGAAGCTTTTGACTTTGATGAGGTCCCACTTGTCAATTGTTGACTTTATTTTCTGTGCAGCTGTTGTTTGATTTAGAAAGTCATTTCCTACTAGTTACTGCCAAAGTTTTCTTCTATCACCTTCAGAGTTTTGGGTTTGATGATGAGGTCTTTGATACATTTGGAGTTGATTTTTGTACATGGTGAGAGGTAGGGGGTTTAATTTCATTCTTCTGCAAATGGTGATTCAGTTTTGCCAGCACCATGTGCTGAAGATGCTGTTTTTCCTCCATTGAGTTTTTTCATAATCTTTGTCAAATATGAGGTGGGTGAAATTGTATAAGCTCAAGTTTGGATCTTCAGTTTTGTTCTATTGGTCTACAGAATTGTTTTTGTGCCAGTACCAGGCTATGTTTATGACTATAGACCTGCAATATAGTTTGAACTCTGATATAGTGAACCCCCTGGTATTGCACTCTTTGCTCAGCTTGGCTTTGGCTATTCTTGGTCTTTTGATTTTTCATATGAATTTACTGATGTTTTTGTCTAAGTCTGAGCAGAAACTCATAGGGAGTTTGATTGGGATTGCATTGAATCTGCATATTAATTTGGATAGGATGGATATTTTTATTTCAAAATGTTCACAACAGTTTAATGAAGAATTTACTCAAGTAGATTAAAGACAAAAAATCAATACAAAATTATTTATATTATAATATTAATACAACATCCTCTTCTTTAATGCTTAAACTTTTGGAGGACTTGCAGACTATGATAAAACATTAAAAGTTGATTTATAAAATACTCTCTAAGTTTCAACTGTTAAGTTACATATGACTCAAGCTCTTATTGAAACAAAGATATAACTGAATTGAACTACTATCAACAAACCATATCCAGCACAGCTTGTGTGGGTCAGGGTTTACACACAATTAAAAACTGAGACAGATGTTCTTTGTTCATGTCAGCATGGCACTGTGATATTGATTACCATTCAATATACTGTCATTCAACTACAGATATTTTTATGCAAACCTATTACTTTGTGTATCACAAGTTGACAAAGTCATTATTGAAGTTTCATTGTTTTTAAGTATAACATAGCAATTGGCATGGTTAAAAAATCCTAAATATGTTAAATTTCCAATAGCACAAATAACAATCTATCACAGCCTTTGCATAAAGCTTGAAATGATTGTCAAAAATAAACAAGCTGATTTCATTTGAAGATTCTCAGGTGATATATATCAGGAGCCAGGATAGGCAGGGCTGAAAACCCCATCACAATAAAACATAGTGAGATTTTTTTGATAGTTCCTTCTGTCCCTGACAGAAAATAAACTATAATGTGCATAAAAATTAGGATGATGAAACAATTTTTCCTTGAATAAAATGGTGTCAATCAGACAATTAAATATCACTACAGTTAGTCTGGTTTGGAGACATGACTCAGTTTCTGATTCCTTGCCTAGTATACACAGAACATTGAGATTAATCTCCAGTAGTAGAAATTAAATGATTATTTTTTTCCTTTTTTAATTTTTATGGTTTTATTATGTTTTGTGTATTTCAGACATCATTTTCAGTACAGTTTAGGCATATTTCCCTTTCCCTTCCCCCACCCCACCCCAGATCATGTACTCGGCCATGACTGTCCTGCATCTTTCTCTCAGTCTTTTTTTTTATGTTTAGGAATTCACATTTTCCTTCATTAATTTTTTATTACTCTAAAATGTGGATACATATTTTCCACCTATATACAGTAATTACAGAGTCTGAAAATAAATGGTGGTAGGATTCTAGAGCCTGTTGAGAGATTTATATTATAACAACAAAGTTGCTTTCAGATAAACATAAATATAGCAATAATGTGCAGCTTGCCTTTCAACTGGAGATTTGGTGTTAGCATCCACAAATGAGGGAAACCATTTGCCTTTTCTTTTTCTGGGATCGTGTTACTTCACATAGCATAACGACTTTGAGCTCCATCCATTTACCTGCAAAGTTCATGATGTCATCTTTCTTTGCCGCTGAATAGTACTCCATTGTGTACATGTACATTTTTGTCATCCACTTATCTGTTGAGGGGCATTTGGGTTGTTACCAGCTCTTCTCTCTTGTGAAGAGATCTGCAATAAACATGGATGGGCATGTATCTTTGAGGAAGGATGAGTCTTTGGTGTATACACCCAGGAGTGGTATGACTGGATCCGGTATTATCCTCATTCTGAGTCTTTTAAGGGTTCTCCACACTGCTTTCCATAGTGATTATACCAATTTACATTCCCACCAGCAGTGGTTGAGTGTTCCCCTTTCCCCACAACTTCTCCAGCATTTGGTGTCTTGTTTTCTTGATCTTAGCCTGATTAATCTTTACATTTAATTTTAAAAAGATGGTTTCTTTTTTTTAGAACTTATTCTAGTTTAATTTTTGTGTATGAGTAATTTGTTTGCATGTGTGTAAGTGAACCATGTGTGAGTCCAGAAGAAAACATTGGATCCTCTGAAATGGGAGTAACAAATGGTTGTTTGCTGCCATGTGTGTGCTGGAAACTGAACCTAGTTCCTCTGCAAAAGCAACGAGTACCAATAAACATTGAGCCATTTCTCCAGCCCTGTATTAGTCACTTCTCTGTTGCTGTGATAAAACCACCATGATCAAGGGAATTTATAAAAGGAAGAGTTTATTTGAGCTTATGATTGACGATTCCAGGGAATTAGAGTCCATTGTGGTGGGAGGCATGGCGGCCCGGGCTGGAGCAGCAAGCCAAGGGTCACATCTTGCAATGAGCACAGGAAGGAGAGAGACTGAGACTGGACTGCAAGCCTTGTTAAACTCACTAAGCCTGCCCCCAGTGATTTACTTCCTCCAGCACACCCACTTGAAGCAATTCAAATACTTGAAGCAATTCAAATGACAGAGGAAAGTAGCACCTATCTGCAAGCAGCTAGAGAGAGAAATTAACAAAAGTATAAATGTAAAAATACAAACAGACCAAGAATGGGAACAGAAAATAAGGTGAAAGGAAGAAACACACATCTCTCAATAACAACCTTAAATATTAATAGTCTCAACTTCCCAATCAAAGGACATAGACTGAGAGAATGCATTAGGAAACAGTATCCATCTATATGCTCTCTACAATAAACCCATCTCACCCTCAAGGACAGGCACCAACTTAAAGTGAAAGTATGGAAGCAGATATTCCAGGCAAATAGTACCAGAAAACAAGCAGGAGTTGCCATTCTAATATCAGACAAAATAGACCTCAAATTAAAACTAATCAGAAAAGACAAAGAGGGCTATTATATATTACAAGTTGGAGAGAACAACAACAAAAGAACAGGGGATTTAAAAAGACTGAAATAGTGAAGTTCTCCCCCCAAAATTAGACTCTACTTTGAAAAATAAAAACAAACAACAACAATAACAACAACAAAAATACTCTGGAAAGACTCGGAAAAAGATGAAACACATGTGTGGCAGAGTGGGGTGGGGTGTGGGGCATGGAAAGGAAAATGACTCTAAATTCGATCAAGAAATGATGTATGATGTGTGGAAATAATTTAATAACAATAACAAATTTTAAAATAAAACAATTATGAAGATTTCATATATATATATATATATATATATATATATAT
>VZQC01001546.1:447296-540362 GCA_009823505.1 Rhizomys pruinosus | reverse complement strand
ACTTTCCCTTTGGATGCTTAAGGCCACAGAGTTAGCCCAGATTAACCAAGGTTTTTGTTTTCTTGAGGTTGGTTTAGGATCTGGCCCTCAGGAGTCTCTTGGGGTTTTTCTGGGGGAGGGGGAAGAGGAGGGGAGCCCCTGGATCCTTTCAGTTTTTCATTTACCAATTCCATCCACTCAAGGAAAAAATCAGGTCTTGTTAGAAAAGGCTTCCTTTTCTGAAACATGAACAGACTTTCCTCTTTATAGACTGGACACTGGCTGAAGTCCCATTTGTGGATCTCCATGACCTCCCTGAACAGGAAGACTGGTGACACTCATTTTCAGGACATTTCAAGAGATGCCCACATTCATAGACCCCTAAGATTTGGTTGACCTCTGAGGGCAAGGAACAAAGTCATCCCTTAGGTCCCTTGGTCAAATTGGTATGGGCAATAAGTATAGCCATTAAGCACCCAGTGAGGCTAAGTTCTCTATTCACTCAGTTGAGGGGCACTTCGGTTGGATTCAGCTCTTTGCTATTGTGAAGAGAGCTGCATAAAAATAAAAATAAAAATAGTTGTACATGTATCTCTGTGGTAGGAAGAGTCTGGTGGATATATACTTAGAAGTGGTATGGCTGGATCAGGTGGTAGGCTCATTTGGGTCTTTCATTTTTTTTCAGTTTATATCTTTTATTGGTTTTAGAAGATATATGTTCAAAATTTATGTATTTTTTTATTTATTTATATTTTTTATCAAATCTAGACCTGTGTCCCCCCATCCCCCCACCCCACCAGAGCTCATGCATTCTGCCAAACATGTTTTTCATCTCTTTCTTGGTCTTTCTCAATATTTTCCATGTGGAAGTTAACTGTTTTGAGCAGAAATTCACTGTTTCAGTCAGTTCTTTGATGCAGCCCTTTCTGTTGTTGTTGTTGTTGTTGTTTCTGATATACATCACTCCCAACTGCTTTGAACAAAAGCTCAAGGAGCCATCCATACACAAAAAATACTTACAACTAGGTAATTGGCACTAGCATCCACAGATGAGGGATACCATTCGTCGTTTGTTTTTCTGGGACTGTGTTACTTCACTCAGCATGATGTCGTCTAGCTCCAGCCAATTTCCTGCAAAGCTCATTATGTTGTCTTTCTTTACTGCTGCATAGACCTCCATTGTGTAAGTGTACCACATTTTCTCTATCCACTCATCAGTTGAGGGGCATTTGGGTTGGTTCCAGCTCCTTGCTATTGGGAAGAGAGCTTCCCGCGCTTCAGCTGGTCTCAGGAGATCTCCTCATTTGGGTCTTTCAAGGGTTCTCCACACATCACTTTGCATAGTGGTTGCACAAGTTTCCATTCCTACCAGCAGTGGATGAGTGTTCCCCTTTCCCCACACCCTCTTCAGCATTTGATATCATTTGTTTTCTAGATCCTAGCCAGCTTTATCTGAATGAGATGATATCTTAAAGTGGTTTTAATTTGCATTTCCTTAATTGTTAGCGATGTTGAACACTTTTTAAGATGTTTCTCAGCCATCTCTATTTCTGTGATTGTGAAGTCTCTGTTCAGCTCTTTACTCCATCATTTGAGTGAGTCATTTGTTTTCTTACTTCTTTGTCTTTTGCATAATTTATATATTCTGGAAGTTAATGCTCTGTCAGATGTATCAGCAGTGAAGGTTCCCTACCACTCTTTGGGTTTTCTCTTCACTTACCTGATTGTTTCTTTTGCTGCACAGAAACTTTTGAGTTTAATAAGGTTCCACTTGTTAATTGTCAACCTTATTTCCTGTGCACCTGCTGTCTGATTTAGAAGTCTTTTTCCAAGAAGACATCAGAATGTGGAGAAACCTCCCAGGCTCATGGATTGGGAAAATTAATATAGAAAAAATGTCCATTCAGCCAGGCATGGTGATGCAGGCCTTTAATCCTAGCACTTGGGAGGCAGAGGCAGGAGGATCTCTGTGAATTCAAGGCCAGCCTGGTCTACAGAGTGAGTTCCAGGGCAGCTGGGGCTACAGGGTGACCCTGTCTTAAAGAGACAAAAAAAGTCCATGCTACAAAAATTCTTGTATAGATTTAATGCAATTCCAATTAAAATCCCCAAGAGTTTCTTCACAGGCTTGGAGAAAAAAATCCTTAATTTCATTTGGAAAAACAAAAGACTCAAATAGCCAAAACAACCCTGAGTGAAAAGAGCAATACAGGGGGTATCTCTATACTGAATTCAAACTATACTAAAGGGCTATAGTCATAAAAACAGCTTGGTACTGGCAAAAAAAAACAGACCTCTTGACCAATGGAACAAAACTGAAGATCCAAACTTGCACACATACGATTTCGGCCACCTCATATTTAACAAGGGGGCCAAGAAGACACAAAGGAGGAAAGACAGCATCTTCAGCAAGTTGTGTTGGCAAAACTGGATCACCACTTGTAGAAGAGTGAACTTAAACCCCTACCTCTTGCCCTGTACAAAAGTCAACTCCAGATGGATTAAAGACTTCAAGGTGAAACCCCAAACTCTGAAGGCGATAGAAGAAAAAGTTGGCAGTAGACTACAAGACATAAGCAAAGGAAAAGACTTCCTAAATCAGACAGCAGCTGCACAAGAATTAAGGTTGACAATTGACAAATGGGACCTCATTAAACTCAAAAGTTTCTGTACATCAAAAGAAACAATCAAAGAAGTGAAGAGAAAACCCAGAGAGTGGGAGGAAACCTTCACTGCAGATATACCTGACAAAGCATTGATTTCCAGAATATATAAACTACTTAAAAAACAAAGAAGGAAACAAATGACCCACTCAATAGATGGAGCAAAGAGCTGAACAGAGACTTCACAAGTGAGGAATTAGAGATGGCTGAGAAACATCTTAAGAAGTGTTCAACATTGCCAATAATTAAGGAAATGCAAATTAAAACCACTATAAGATATAATCTTACTCCAATAAGACTGGCTAGAATCAAGAAAACAAATGATGCCAAGTGCTGGAGAGGCTGTGGCCAAAGGGGAACACTCATCCACTGTTGGTGGGAATGTAAACTGGTATAGCCACTATGGAAAGCAGTATGGAGAACAATTGGAAGACTTGGAATGAACTTGCCACCTGGCCCAGCCATACCATTCCTGGGCATGTACCCACAAGACTCATCTTACCATAGAGATACATGCACAGCCATGTTTATTGCAACTCTCTTCACAATAGGAAGGGACTGGAACCAACCCAAGTGCCCCTCGACTGAGTAGACAGAGAAAATGTGGTACATCTACACAATGGAGTTCTATGCAGCAGTAAAGAAAGATGACATCATGAGCATTGCAGGTAAATCACTGGAGCTAGAAGATATGTGAGTGAAGAAACACAGTCCCAGAAAAACAAACAATAAATGGTATCCCACATCTGTGGATGCTAGCACTAATTACCTAAGTGTATGGCAATCTGAGCAACCAACATCAATATGATTTTTCTAGGTTAATTTTGTATCCTGCCACTTTACTGAAACTCTTAATCCTTTCTAGTAGTTTTCTGGTGGAATTTTTAGCATCCCTTAGGTAAACTATCCTATCTTCTGTAAAAAGAGATAGTGTGACTTCCTCTTTTCCAATTAGTATTCCTTTAATTTTCTTTTCTTACCTTATTGCCCTAGCCAGTGTTTCAAACACTATATTGAAGAGGAGTGGTGACAAGGGGTTTCAAATTTAGTAGAGTGTATGTTTTTGAAGTATTCCTGTATGACTGTCTAGATCATTTTACTGGCTGTTTTGATATTTCCCCTTTCATCACAAATTCTATTGATTTCGACTTGTTCTTTCTTTCTTTTATTTCACTGGGCTAGAGATCTATCTATCTTGTTTATTCTTTCAAAGAATCAGCTTTTGTGTTAATTGATTTTTTTTGTATTGTTTTCTTTGCTTCTATTTCATTGACTTCTGCTCTGATTTTTGCTATTTCTTCCTGTCTGTTGCATTTGGGGTTCATTTGTTGTTGTCTTTCAAGTGTTTTTAGCTACAGTGTTAGCTCATGTACTTGTGCTCTTTCTGTTTTTTTAATGGAGGCACCCAGGGTATAAAATTCCCTCTTAGGACTCCTAATTTTCTCATACATTTTGTTGTGTTGTACTGTCATTGTCCTTTAATTCCAGGAGTGCTTTTATTTCTTTCTTTATTTCTTCCTTGACCCATTCATTATTCAGGAGTGTGTTGTTTATTCTCCATGTGTTTATGTATGTAGCAGGGCTTATCCTGGTGTTAATATTGAGCTTTATTGCACTATGTTCTGATAGAATGCATGAAATTATTTTATTTTTTTGTATTTATTGAGGATTTTTCTGTGTCCAAGTATGTGGTCAATTTTGGAGAATGTTCTGTGGGGTTCTGAGTAGGAAGTATATTCTCTGGTTCTTGGATGGAATATTCTGAAGATGTCTATGGGGTCCATTTTCTGTATTGTATTGTTCAGTTCAGATGTCTCTCTGTTTCTTCTTTGTTCAGTTGATCTGTCCAAAGGACTCAGTGGGGTACTAAAGTCCCCTACTATGAATATGCTGGGGTTAATATGAGCCTTGATGGCATGTAGAGTTGTATTTATAAAGATCAGTGCACCGGAGTTTGGTGCATATATATATTCATGATTGTGAAGTCCTCATGGTTGATTTTCCCTTTGATAAGGATGTAATGGTTTTCTTTGTCTCTTCTAATTGCTTCTACTTTGAAGTCTATTTTGTCTGATATTAAAATAGCAATTCCTGCTTTTCTTTTTGGTACCATTTGCTTGGAGTATTTTTTCCATCTTTTCACTTTAAGTTGGGGCCTATCCTTGAGGGTGAGATGGGTTTCTTGTAGATGGATTCTGTTTCCCAATCCATTCTCCCACTCTATATGTTTTGATTGGGGAGTTTCGTCCATTAGTATTTAAGGTTAAATTGAGAGATGTGTGTTGCTTCCTTTCACCTTATTATCCATTTGCATTTATGTTTTAGGTTTCTACTTCTGTAGTTCTTCTTTTATTAATTTCTCTTTCAAGGTTCCTGGGGGTAGTTGTTCCTCTCCTTTGTCCTTTGAATAACTTCAATTATTCTCTGCAGGGTTGGTTTTCCAGATATGTACTCTTTCATCTTGTTTATATAATGGAAGATTTTTCTCTTTCCTTCAACTAGAATTGACATTTTTGCTGGATATAGTAACCTGGCTTGGTATTTATAGTTGTTTAACACTGGGAATGTTTGGTCCATCTTCTTCTTGCTTTCATAGTTTGCACTGAAAAGTCAGCTGTAATTCTGGTAGGTTTCCCCTTATATGTAACATGTTGTTTTTCTCTTGTGGCTTTCGGTATTTAGTCTTTGTTTTGGGTGTCTAGCGCTTTAGTTATGATATGGTGAGGGGAGTTTCTTTTCTTGTCTAGTCTATTTGTTGTTCTATGTGTTTCTTGTATTTGTACAGGTTTGTCTTTTTTTACTTTGGGGAGATTTTCATCTATTATTCTGTTGATGGTCTGATTAACACCATTCTCTTGGGATTCTTCTCCTTCCTCTATCCCTGTGATGCAGAGGTTTGATCTTTTCATAGTGTCCCTTCATTTCCTGGTTGCTCCACTCTTGTGTATTTTTAAAATTTTCATAGTCTGTACTTGAGCTATGTAGTTATTCTGTGTTATCTTCTAGGTCTGATATTCTTTTTTCTGCTTCTTCCATTTTGCTTCTAAGGCTTTTTCCTATTCTTTCCTTTGATTGAATAAGTCTTCGATTTCCTTTTTCATTTCATCCTGTGTTTCTTTAGATTTTCCACTTCCTTTTGGAGCTTCTCAATCTTTTCTTGTAGCTCATTGTTTCACTCATTGGTTTCCTTTTTCATTTCAGCATGGGATCTTTTCACCATTTCCACTTCCTTCTGGAGTTTGGCATTTTCTTCCTCTAGCTCTTTTCAGAGTCTATCATTTTCTCCTTTTATTTCTTTCCGAAGTTTGTCATTGTCTCGCTCCAGGTCCTTTCTGAGTTTTTCACTCTCTCCACTTAGTTCTATTATTTCTTTGAATATATCTGTGATTGTTATTCTAGGATCTGTGTTCTGGGATACCTCTAGGGAGATTCCATTGTAGGAGTCCTCCAATGTGTTCCTTAGAGTTTGGTGTGGAGTTATTCTTTACTTTTCCTTTATTGTTCTTTTGTTGTGCTCTAGGCATGTGGTTTTCCCCTTGCCTGTAATCTGATGCAAATCTCTAATGCCTGTTCACTGTGTTGAAGGATTGCTTTCTTTGATTCCTTCAGGTGCCTTTTTTGTATTCTCCTTATTAATGGAGTGTTGACTTGTCTAGGATTCCCTTTCTCTTCCACAAGAACTTGGTGGATAACAACCCAGATGACACCTTCTCAGCACTGTACTCCCTCTGCTGCCAGCCAGTTCCTCTAGGTTGGTTGTAGGGCTGACTGGAACCATCCTTAGGAGTTCCAGTTGGCTGGGGGCCGGATGTTGCTTGTGGTACCCTGAGCTCCAGCTACTCTGGTGTGTGCCAGCAGCTTCTATGCAACACAGGCTAGGGATTCTGACTTCAACTCCCAAGATGCTCGTAGCTGGCATGCCTGCCTGCTGGCCTGCACCCTTTGCCCCAGCTGCTCTGGCATGCGGCAGTAGCCTCTATGCAATGCAGGCTAGGGACTCGAACCTCCTAGTTTTGGAATTTTTACCATGCTTTGAGAGGCTTAGTATTCTCCTTTTTTGGCCACTTAAAATGTATTTCATTTTATTTATTGATGTTGAATTTTGTAAATTTAAAATTTTGTATTTATTATTATTTTTTTCTTATGTGTATGAATGTACTCTCTGCATGTAGGTTGGTGCACCCATGTAGTGCAATGCTGCAGAGGTCAGAAGAGGGTATCAGATTCCCCTGGAACTGGAGTTAAATATGGTTCTTAGCCGCCATGTGGGTGCTGGGAATTGAACCCAGGTCCTCTGCAAGAGCAGTTGACACTCTTAACCACTGAGCCATCTCTCCAGCTCCCGAATTTTGTAAATTTTATACAACGTATTTTGATCATGTGTAGACCACTCCCCTCCTCTACTCCTTTTCTGATGCAAGAGGATGGAAGCACATTAAATGTCATTTGAGGATATAAACTCTTGATTTGGTAGTCCTTTTTTTTTTTTTCAGTCTTTTTGAAACAGGGTTGCCCTGTAGCCTCTGCTTCCAGAGTTCTGGGATTATACCATGCCCTGTTGTAGTCCTTAATATCTATGACAGAATATGTGAAATTTGGCTGGGGTTTCAAGTGGGATTCTGTAATTTCTTGTAAATATTTCTGTGAGAAAGGACGCTAAACAGCTGTGTGAGTTTGTGTGTGCATGTATGTATGTGTGTGTGGTATATGCATGTTTATACATGTATGTCACTGTGTGTGGAGAAGTACAAACCCATATACACATGGGGAGGGCAGAGGTCGCCTTTAGGCATCTTTCTCTATTGATCTTGATCATGGTTTTTGAGGTCTAATCTTGCACTGAACCTGGAACTTCCTATTTCAGCTAAGCCGAGAAGCCAATGAGACCTGATCATCGTCAGTCTCCTCAGCAGTCAGGGCACTGCACTCAGCTTTTCCATGAGTGATGGGAATCTGAACTTGGGCTCTCACACTTGCACACGTGTTTTTTACCCAATGAGCCATCTCTCCAGTTCCAATAATTTTTATGAGTGATTCATTATGAAATTTTCATACATATACCATGTGCTTTTTCATCCCCAGTTACCCTATGTAGATCCCATAAACCCTCCCTCTGGTCTGCTTCTTTCCAAATAGTCTTCTTTATTTTTATATTACCTTATTGTTATTTTACGTTTTAGCTTCTTCTTTCAAGATTAAACATGATACTCATCTTTCCAGTCTAATTTATTTTGCCTTACCATGACAATGTCCAGCTCTGTCTTGTTCCTGCAAATGGCTGAGTTCACTGCACTGTCTATTTATATCACATATTCTTTATTTTTTGATGGACACCTAACCTAATTACTTAACTTCAGTATTATGAATAATGCTGTAATGAACACGGATGTCTTAATATCTCAGGAGGAAACTGGCTTAGATTTTTTTCTTGTATATTCTCTGTATTTATATAACTGGATTGTGTTGTGGTTATATTCATTTGGGGTGGAGGGAAGAAACCTCAATATTGATTTCCATAGTGAGGCATAAATTTAGATTCCACCTACAGCATGTATGGTTCTCTGTTTCCTGTGTTCTCACCTGCTTTTGTTGTTTACTTGATTGTTATTTTGATGTTGATCAGATGAAATTTCAACTTACATTTTGAATTACATATTCATGATGGCTAAATATGGTAATACCCTTATTTATACACACATACTTACACACGTTCAATTTGTATTTCTTTTGAGAACTTTCTGTTCAGTTCATTTGACCATTGTTTACTACTAGATTATTTTGTTGTCTAATTTTTTGAATTATGTTTTAGCTATGAATCACCAATCAGAACAGTTTGCAAAACTTGTTCCCATTCTTTTGGTTTTCTCTCAGTTGTGCTGATTGTTTCTTGGATGTTCAGAGATTTTTGATGGCATGCAATCTCAATTGTGAATTCTTCCAGTTATTTCTGGAACTGTATTATGTTCAAAAAGTCCTAATTTATGCCTACATCTCAATATGTTGTCCCTTGGTGATTTCAATGCTTCAAGTCTGACTTTAGAGCTTTGATCCCATTTGAATTGCTATTTCTACAGAAGGAAAGTTTCGGGGCTATATTAATTTTCTGTTTGGAGATCTGGTTTGCTCAGTACCAGTAGTAGGAGAGGCTGTCATTTCTCCAATATAAGGCTTTAGCATCTTATGCATCTTATTTGAGAATCAGGTGTCTGTAGCCATGTGGATTTATTTCTGAGTTCTTTATTCTGTTCCATTTCTCTGCTTTCCTGTTTTTGTACTAGTCCATGGTGCCTTTGTTACTATGGCTCTGTTATATAATTTACAGTCAGGCATTGCACTCTTCCAGCATTTTTCTGTTGCAGGATTGCTATGTCTTGGGTGCTATATCCTTTCATGTAAATTAAATTTTTTATTATATTTCTGAGAAGAATGTTTCATATTGCAAAATAAAACTTGAATTAGACTAAAATTTAGACATCAGGCTTTTCAGTATGTGTAGGATTTCAGAGAAGTTGAAATTAATAGTAAAATTTAGTTATTTCTATTTTTGAATCAGATCCATGCCACTGAAGGAAATTAGTTTGGATAAAGACCAATAATTTCCATTCATAAAACCTATGAAAATACTATTTATATCTATGTAAAAATTATCAACTATATCAATATAAAGTATAATTTATTCTGGAATTCAGGTTTCATATAAAACAGTATACATTTCATATATGCAATTTTATAGCTGCAGTCCTATGTAGATTTAAATGGCTTTAGTTCTGGAAATTCCAACTTAGCATTCATCTTGATTGTTTTCCCACTGTAGATTTATTTTGCATAACTTTTTTTCATCTGAAATGAATCGGCGATGAGGACATTTGGAATTTGCTAAGTACCTGAAGTTATGCTTTTAAAAATGTAATCATTTTTTTCTTTTTTTAATTGATGTTTTATGTATTTCATACATCATTTTTCAATTCAGTTCAGGCATTTTCCTCTTTCCCTTCCCCCAATCCCAACCCACCCCAGATTATGCATTCTGCCATAGCTGTTCCTACATCTTTCTCTCTGTCTTTTTTTTATGCTTAAATGTCTAATTCAAATTAAAGGCAACTTTATTCCTATAAACTCTGTCCCTTTTAATGAACGATGTTTTGGGGAAAAGTTACAAAATAATGTGAAGGGAATTTTACATAAATATACTTACAAGTATATTAAAAATGAATAATCTATAGAGTTTAGTGTGGAGCTGTGCTTTGATTCAGAGCAACCCCAGAATTTACATAGACATGTATGTCTACCATGCTCTTGTTTACTTTAAATTAATGGTATGTTAAAGTCATATATTCACTGTTGAAGGTAGTGCAAAATAATATATCATTAGATAAAACCACACATATATCTATTACTTTTATTTAAATATTTAGAAGATGATTTCAATACAAGTGAATGCAAATTTCGTATGGATATTTTGAATAGAATAGCATGCATTTTCATTTTATTGTAGCTGAAACACTGAAATGAAGGATTAGTAATACCTTAACATTTTACTTTTGAAATGCTATATATTTACAACAATCTATATTTTAATGTTCTATAAATCATATTTTTGGGTTCATCAAATCATGTGAAAAATAATTCAGAAAATTTTTTAAGGAATAATCTGCTAGGCATGGTGGCTCTTGACCAGATGATGTGCAGAGATTGAGGTTGATATTGCACACTGACTTGGTACTGTAAAGTGGTACAATAATGTGAGATTCTCTCTTAAAATAAATATAACATAAAAAATAAAAAGAAACCATCGATGAAAGTTTTCCTTTCAATAGATGATAAAACAAACTCATACAATTTAACACAAAATAAGCATGTAATCACAATGGCTATACATTTGTTTGCCCATTTCATGATTTTTCTTATTATCATCATCTAAATCTGTGTCTACTTTCAAACTCTCTTTACAATGGCCATGATATACAATTACTATGCTATTTAGGTATTGTATCATAAATATAAGGGGTGACAGCTAATTTTTATTTGACAGATAGTAGAATTTTATGGATAGTAACTAATTTTTCTGATTGGAATTTGTTAATTAATTTATCTAATGTCTATTGAAGAATATATTTGATGGGGAAAGTTCCCTCTCTCTCTGTGTATACACATACATATATGTATGTATATATTTTTCTCTTGCTCTATCTCAATTTCTCACTTTGTAACTCTGTTACTTTCAATGGCATGTGGTGTTCTATGAATATTTGCATGTGTACAGACATATGTGCAATGGAAGTGCATGTATATTCACATGCAAATGGAGGGCTTATTATATCAACAGTTAACCACCTTGATCAATCACCATAAGTACTGAGGTGAGGTTTTTACCTGAACTAGAGCTTGCTGGTTTTGCTTGTCTGGCTACACAGCTACCATACCCATCTGAATTTTCTAAGATTTATTTTTAGTGTTTTTAAATTATTCACATATGTACATGTCTCTGTTTTGGTATATGCAAATGAGCACAGCTGTACACAGAGCCCAGAAGAACCTATCAAAAGGTACCAGAGTACATCATTCCTCCTTTATTTTTCCTTTTTAATTTTTTGCTTTTCTGGTGTTTAGCCAAGCAACCAGGAATGTAAGCAATATAGTTATAAAATTCTAACAATGATTACTAGTAGGGTTTTATCAAATAAATTCATAGAAAATATAGTTTAGGAAATACATCCTGCTTAAAATAATATAAGTATGTATACAGCTACAGAACAGATGGAGAGAATAGTTGTCTTAGAGTCATCAAATTGATTAGAATTTTCACACCTTCTGATTCCAAAGTTTATGAAGGATATTGAATATTTAATTAATAGATTTTGATTAACATATATGTATACAAAAACTTGAAGGTGGAATCAGACTTCATAGCACCATCTGTACCTCAAGAATGTATAACACTTGAGTGAGAAGACTTTGGATTCAGATACATTGGCTTCTGAAAATATTACAACACTAACCAGCCAAATAAATGTGTGACTTTTACAAATGTGTCATTTTTTATTTAGCCATCTTCTTTTCACAAATACAACCGAGTCTCACTGTAGAAACGTGCACAAGTCACCAAAGAAAACCCTTTACACAATATATACAAAGTAGTTGTCAGAAATCTCAAAATCAAAGAAAGTTAAAAAAAAAATAAACATATTGACATGATGGCTAAATGTAACTTGGATCCTCAGAGACACAAATAAAACAATCATTCTAAGGCCACCTGTATAAAGCCCAGGCTTTAGTTAGGTAGCTCAGCACTGTTTCATAAATTCTAACAAAGGCAGCTTACTCAGTCTACTAATAATAGGGAGAGGTTGGAATGAAATTGATAGAATTCTTTGAACTATTTGCTCATTTATTACCATAAATATATCTTTCTAAAAGCTTATTTTTTAAATGATGCATCCTTATTAAATGTATTCACAGAAATAAATATAAGAAATATTCATAGAAATATTCATAGAAACATATAAATTTATATGGAACCCAAACAAAAGGCCTGAATTTCAAAAGCATTCTTGAACACAAAGAACGAAGAGGCAAACATTACCTAACTTCAAAATATGCTCCAAAGCTAAGAAAATCAAAACATCATTACATTCTTTTTATTAATGATAAAACAAAACCCCATCATAGAAAATGCAGAAATGGGTACCAGACCCCAATCTTAGCTGAAGAAATGTCGGAAGCGGATTGCAGCTGGTGAATAAGAACTGACCTTCTGAGATCTCCCGAGAACAGCTCAGGCAAGCACAAGTAGGTGGACAGCAGCTGAGTGCTTCAGCAAGGCTGATTGTTGATTGATTTCATTTAGTTAATCCGTTAATCCAGTTGTCTTTGGTTTGGTTGGCTTTTGTGGCTGTGGGGGCAGAGTTATCCTCCCAGCCGGATTAAAGGTAGGGTTTGTGTGAGTCTGATCTGAGATTTCCCGAGAACAGCTCAGGCAAGCGCAGGTAGCAGGGGCTTGGGCTAAAGAGCCCGCCCACTGTCAGTAGTCTAGCCCCCCCCCCCCCCAAATGAGATTACGGGCAGGCATCTGAGGAGGCAAGCAAAGCAAGCCTTCAACACAGTAAGAGGCAATTAGGACACATGTGTAATACAGGCAAGAGAAGCTCACATGCCAGGAACACAAGAAGAGACAACAACAGAAAGGGGCAGGATAATCCCCCATCAACTTCTACCAACCCTATGGAAGATTCCTACAGTGGGATCCCCATGGGGATGCCCGGACACAGATATCAGAAACACACAATTGGAACATATTAAAGAACTACAAGATTATAAGAGCAAATAAAATAACTAGAAAGAGAATGAAGAAACTCAAGAAGGACCTAGAGAGAGAGAATGACAAACTCCAAAGAAAGTAGAAAGCACTGAAAAGAATCCCATGCTGAAAAAAAGATATGGAAACCAACCAACGAAACAAAGAGCTACAGGAAGAGATTGAGAAGCTCAAAAAGGAAGTAGAAATACTAAAGAAATCAGAAGAGAAATGAAAAAAGGAAAAAAAACACTCATCCAATCAAGAGGAAAGGGAGTAGAAAAAGCACTCAGAAGCAGAATGGAGGAAGCAGAACAAAGAATATCAGACCTGGAAGATAACACAGAACAACTAAAAAACCTCAAGAAAAGTTATGAAAAATTTAAAAATAAACCAAAAAATGGAACAACCAGGAACTGTGGGACACTATGAAAAGATCAAACCTTGCGTCATAGAGTAAGAAGGAAGAATCCCAAGAGAATGGTATTGATCAGATCCTTCAACAGAGTAACAGATGAAAACATCCCCAAACTAAAAAAAGACAACCAATTACAATACAAGAAGCACATAGAACTCCAAACAGACAAAGATCAAGAAAAGAAATTCTTCCACACCACATTGTGATGGTTAATCCTGGGTGTTCAACTTGACTGGACTAAGGACCAAAAATGAGGAAAAAGGATCTTCTGGATTGGACCACTCAACCCGGATGGCCCACCCCCAAATGTGGGTTACCTCTGCCGGCAGGCAGTATTAAAGGCATGGCAAAGGGAGCTGGTCCCTTTTTTCCTGCGGCTTGCCTCTCTCTCACTGGTGAGTGTTGTCTTGCTGCTGTGATTCACCTACACGATCCCAGCGATGTACTGAAACCTGGCAGATCTCCTGGAATCCATGGGCTTCAGCACAGATTGGGACTAGCTGAGACATCCAGTCTTTCGGACTAGCAGTTCCCTGGATTCTCAGCCTCTCCAGTGTGGTGCATCTACTGTTGGACTCCTTGAACTCGTCACGTGAGCAGATTAATATGTCTCCTGGTACCTGGTATGCAGCTATTGATCTGGCCACATGTCTTTCTTCTCAATACCGTCGATAAAAGACCACCAGAAGTCAATTGCTTTCAGCTGATCAAGTGTCAACAGTATACCTTTACTGTCTTACCTCAAAGGGTATGTTAACTCTCCAGCCTTGTGCCATAGCTGTAGAAGGGATCTTTATCGCCTGACTTTTCCACAAAATATCACACTAAATCCACTATATTTGATGATGTTATGCTGATTGGACCTACGTGAACAGAGGGTAGCAGCTAGTTTTAGGACTTGTTGGTAAAGCATATGCACATGCAGAGGATGGGAAATAAAACCAACTAAAATTCAAGGGCCATCTACCTCAGTGAAGTTTCTAGGATTCACTGTTGTGGAGCTGCAGAGACATTCCTTCTAAAGTGTAAAGAATAAGTTGTTGCACCTGGCCCCTCCTCCACCAGAAAGAAGCATGTTTAGTGGCCTTTTTGGATTCTGGAGGCAGCACATTTCTCATCTGGGTGTGTTACTAACGACCCATATATCAGGTGAATCAGAAGGCAGCAAACTTTGTGGGGCTTGGAAAAGGAAAAACTCTTCAACAGGTCCAGGCTACAGTCAGGCTGCTCTGCCCCCAAGGCCATATAATACAGCAGATCCAACGTGTGCTTGAGGTATCAGTGGCAGATAGTAATGCTTTCTGGAGTCTGTGGCACGCTTATAGGGAATCACAGCGCAGTCCCTTGGGATTTTGGAATAAGTCTCTACCTTCATCTGCAAACAACTATTCTCCTTTTGAGAGACAGCTCTTAGCCTGCTATTGGGCCTTAGTGGAAACTGAACGTTTGACAATGGGCCACCAAGTCACCATGCACCTGAGCTGCCCATCATGACGGTGTTATCTGACCCACAAGACCATAAATAGGAGGATGCCAGCAACGTCCATTTCAAATGGAAGTTTACATACGTGACAGGGCCCGGGCAGGCCCTGAGGGCACAAGCAAGCTGCATGAAGGAGTTGCCCAAATGCCTATGGTCCCACTCCTGTTACAATGCCTCTCTGTGCTTAAACGATACACTATGGCTTCATGGTTTGCCCTATGATCAGTTGACTGAGGAAGAGAAGACTAGGGCCTGGTTTACTGATGGTTCTGCACGCTATGCAGGCACCACCAGAAGTGGACAGCTGCAGCATTACAGCCATTTCTGAAACAACCCTAAAGGACACTAGTGAAGGAAAATCTTCACAGTGGGCAAACTTCCGGCAGTGCACATGGTTGTGCATTTTGCCTGGAAGGAGAAATGGCCAGAGGTTCGATTAATACTGGTTCATGGGCTGTAGCAATGGTTTGGCTGGATGGTCAGGACTTGGAAGGAACATGACTGGAAAATTGGTGAGAAAGAATTTGGGAAGAAGTATGTGGAAAGAGCTCACTGAATGGTCAAAGGATGTGAAGATACTTTGTCTTCATGTAAATGCTCATCAAAAGGTGATCTCAAGCAGAGGATGAGTTTAATAATCAAGTAGATCAGATACTCGTTCTGTGGATAGTCAGCCTCTTTCTCCAGCTTCCCTGTTGTTGCTCATGGGCCAATGACAAAGTGGTCATGTGTGGCAGAGATGGGGGTTATGCATGGGCTCGCAGCATGGATTCCACTCACAAGGCTGATCTGGCTAGCAGCTCAGCTGCCGAGTGCCAGATTTGCCAAAGCAGAGACCAACATTGAGCCCCCATATGGTGCTATTCCCTGGGGTGACCACCCAGCAACCTGGTGGCAGGTTGACTACATTGGACCACTTCCATCGTGGAGGGGACAGCTTTTGTCTTACAGGAATAGTACTTATTCTGGTTATGGATTTGCCTTCCTGCACATAATGCTTCTGCCAAAACTATCATCCAGGGACATACACAATGCCTTATCCACCGTCATGGTATTCCTCACAGCATGCTCTGACCAAGGAACTCACTTCACAGCAAAAAGATGCACAGTGGGCCCATGGTCATGGTATCCACTGGTCTTACCATGTTCCCACCACCCAGAAGCAGCTGGCTTGATAGAACAAGAGGAATGGCCTCTTGAAGACCAGTTACAGTGCCATTAGGTAGCAATACCCTGGAGGTTGGGGCAAGGTTCTCCAACAGCAGTATATGCTTTGAATCAGCGCCAATATGGTACTTTTCTCCTATAGCCAGAATTTATGGTCCAGGAACAAGGGTGGAAGTGGGAGTGATTCCACTCACTATTACCCCTAGTGACCCAGTAGGAAAATTTTTGCTTCCTATACCCACAACCCTGCATTCTGCTGGTCTAGATGTTTTGGCTCCAAAGGGGGAGTGCTTTTGCCAGGAGAATAGCAAACTTCCATTTCACCTGGAATATAAGACTTCCCCCTGGCCACTTTGGGCTTCTACTGTCCTTAAGCCAACAGGCTAATGAAGGGATAACAGTAGTAGGAGGAGTGGATTGATCCAAATACCAGGGGGAAATTGGACTTTTCTCCACAATGGGGGCAAGGAAGATTATGTCTGGAAGGCAGGAGATCTGTAGGGTGCCTTCTGGTGCTACCTGTCCTATGATTAAGTCAATGGGAAACTCCAACAACCCAAACCAGACAGAACTATAAATGGCCCAGACCCTTCAGGATGAAGTATGGTTCACTCCTCCACGGGAAAGACCAAGACCTGCAGAGGTGCTTGCTGTATGGTGGAGGAAATACAGAATGGGTAGTAGAGAAGGTAGTATAAATATCAGCTGAGGCCAGGGACCAGTTGCAGAAATGTGGATTATATAGATATTAAATTTGTCCTTTTGGTTAAGATGTGCTTCTTCATTTTCTATTATGTATATTAAGCAGATACTGTTTGTTCCCTTTGAATGTGCAGCTAAGATAAGTGTTAGTGTTGTCATATTTAGGTTTAGATACTGAAGGACTAAGTGTTCCCAAGAGACTTATCACCTATCTCTAAGTATAATGCTTCGCTATTGCACATTAGACACTTATAACATGTTAGGTGGAATTATGACCTTGCCATTTTTCACAACTGACATTTATGCATAACATGGGAGAGGCATTTTTTGTGTCAAGTGTGAAAGGGGGGGACTTGTGATGGTTAAGTCCTGGGTGTCAACTTGACTGGACTAAAAACAAATATGAGAAAAAGGATTTCGGATTTGACCACCTCAACCCGGAGGCCCACCCCAAATGAAGGCGTTACCTTCTGCCAGAAGGCAGTATTAAAGGCCACAGCAGAAGGAGCTGGTCCTTTTTTCCTGCAGCTTGCCTCTCTTCTGACTGGTGAGTTTTGTCTTGCTTGCTGTGATCAACCCTTAGATCCCAGCATGATTGAAGGCAGATTCCTGGAATCCATCAGGCTTCAGCACCAGATTGGGACTACTGAGACATCCCGTCTTCGGACTGCGAGTTCCCTGGTCTCAGCCTCTCCAGTGCACCGTTTCTACTGTTGGACTCCTTGAAACTCTGTCACGTGAGCAAAACAATAAATTTTATATAGCTAAATATATTCTCCTGTTACTTCGGTCTTTAGAGAACCCGACTAATACACACACTAGTAAATGCTAGACACCAAGCAAAAGACAAATACTCCTTAAAGCCAAAGAGAAAAACAAACAAGTGCCTAAAGGGGAAACTATACAGAATTACAATGATTTCTCTTGCAATTTGAAACAGAAGAACCTGAAGCAAACATCCCAGTGTTAAAGGACAATAGTGCCAAACCGGTAAGTATATCCAGCAAAAATGTCGATAAAGTGAAGGAAGAGAAAAACCTCTGCTAGACAAAAAAGGTGAAGAGAAGCAGCGGAAAGACCAACCTCCCCAAGAAGTACTGAAGCAACAAAGAAAAGAAAAGGAGCAACCACCCAGGGACCAGAAAGAGAAACAAAAACATAACTGCAGAAGGAGAACACTAAACGCAAACGCAAAGGAAACAAAGCAAAAGGAAGCAACACAGACGATCACTTAACCAAATATTAATGGACTAAATTCCCCAATCAAAAGTACATAGAAGGGAGATTGGATTAGGAAACAAGAATCCATCCAATGCTGTCTACCAGAAAACACACTACTCAAGGACAGACACCACTACGTGAAAGGATGGAAAACCAAATCAAGCAATGGGACCAAAAAGAAAGCAGTGTGTTGCTATTTAATATCAGACCAAATAGACTTCAAAGTAAAAGAAATCAGAAGAGACAAAGAAGGCCATTACATTTTATCAAAGACCAATGCTACAAAGAAGATGCACACATAAAATATATATATGCCCCAAAAACTCTGGTGCCACCCCACTTTATAAAGACAATTCTCCAGGACCACAAGACACACTATAACCCAGTAACAAATATGTAGGGGATTTCAATACCCCTGAGTCCTTTGGATAGTCAACAGGACAAAGAATAAACAGAGAGACATTGAACTGAACAATATGTACACCAATGGCCTCATTGACCTCTACCGAATATTCCACCCTACCAGAGAATACACTTTTACTCAGCACCCCATGGAACCTTCTCAAAATCTAACCATACGGGACACAGAAGAAACCTCCCACAATATAAAAAAATTGAATAATTTCATGCATTCTATCAGACCACAGTGCAATAAAGCTCAGTCCAAACACAGGAATAGAGAGTAATACATGAGACTCATAGATGAAAAACACACACTGAATGATTAAAGGCAAAAAACAGAAAAAAAGAAAATAAAAAAAAAAAAAAACATTCCTGGAACTGATGACATGACAATACAAACAACAAAAACCTATGGGATACCTCTAAAAGCAATCCTAAGTGGAAGTTTATAGCCCTGCGTGCCTACATTAGAAAAACAGAAGAGCACAAAGTGAATGGTCTAACACTGCAACTAAAAGCGTTGAGAGCAACAAATGAACCTAAATGCAACAAATAGGAAGAATAACAAAAATCCGGCAGAAATCAATGAAATAGAAACAAACAACAAAAAACAATACAAAAAAAATCAATGAAGCCAAAAGTTGGTTCTTTGAAAGAATAAACAAGATGGACAGACTCTAGTCCAGTTAACCAAAAAGAAAGAAGGAAAAAACTCCAAATAATAAATCGTGATGAAAGAGGGGATATCACAACAGACAAGGAAAAGATCCAGAAAAAAACATACGGGAATATTTTGAGAACCTATACTCTACCGAATTTGAAACCTAGAGAAATGGATGAATATCTGAAATTCTGGAATCACCAAAGCTCGGCCAAGAAGGATCAGCAGCTTAAACAGACCCATAACATATGAAGAATAGAGGATGTAGTAAGAAGCTCCCAACTAAAAAACGCCCAGGCCAGACGGTTTCACGGCAGAATTCTATAAAACATTTCAAAAAAGACCTACAACATTATTACTGAAACGTTTAGAAGGATACAATCAGAGCGAATTCCAAATTACTTCTATGAAAGCAGCATCATCAATTACACTAAACCAGGCAAAGATACAACTAAAAAGGAGAATTATAGACCCATCTCCCTAATGAACACAGGTGCCAAATTCTAAACAGGATACAGGCAAATCGCATACAGACCACTCAAGAAGATCATCCATCATGACTAAGTTGGATTCATACCAGAGATGCAGGGATGGTTCAACATATGAAAACTCAATAAACATCATCAAACAAAAAAGGATCAAAAGACAAAAACACACCATCATCTCAATTGATGCTGAAAAGTCTTTGACAAAATCCAGCATCCTTCATGCTTAAAGTCCTAGCAGGAATTGGATTGGAGGGATCATTCCTCAATGTAATCAAAGCCAATACAGGAAACCCACAGCCAATATCCTCCTACATGGGGAAATGACCGAACAATCCCTTTAAAGTTGGAACCTGCAAGGCTGCCTTGTCACCCCTCCTCTTCAATATACTGATTGAAACCATTGCTAGATGAAATAGGCAAGAAAAGAAATTAAAGAGTACTAATTGGAAAAGAAGTCAAGCTTATCCCTATTTGCTGATGATATGATTGTTGCTTAAGGGATGTAAAAAAAATTCCACCAGAAACTCCTAAAAACGATTAACAGCTTCAGCAATGTGGGGTACAAAATTAACCTAAGAAAACAATGGCCTTTCTTTACACCAACAACAAGCCAACTGGAGAAGATTCAAGAGAACTCCCACTCACATAAGCCTCAAAAACAATAAAAAACCTAGGAATAACCTAACCAAAGACATTAGGACGACACTCAACAAAAGTTTTAAACCTTTAAGAAAGAAATGAAGAAGATATTCAGAAGTGTGCGAAAAACCTCCATGCTTATGGATTGGGAAATTAACATTGTAAACGTGTCCATTTTACCAAAACTCTTGTATAGATTTAATGCAATTCCAATCAAATCCCCAAGGTTCTTCAAAGCTTAGAACAAAAGTCTTTAATTTCTTTTGAAAAAACAAAAGACCCGAGCTAGCCAAAACAACCCTGGTGAAAAGAGCTACACAGGGGAGCTATACCGACTTCAAACTATATACCGGCTTAGTCATAAAACTGACTGTGTTACTGGCACAAAAACAGACCTGTTGACCAATGGAACAAAACTGAAGATCCAAATCTGAGCACATACAATTTCAGCCATCTTATCTTTGACAAGGGGGCCAAGAAGCCACAATGAAAAAAGCAGCATCTTCAGCAATGTGTGTGGCAAAACTGGATCATCACTTTGTAGAAGAAAGGAAATAAACCCTAACCTCTCGCCCTGTACAAAAGTCAACCCAGATGGATCAAAGACCTCACATGAAACCCAAACTCTGAAGGCAATAGAAGAAAAAGTTGGCAGCAGACTACAAGACATAGGTGTAGGAAAAGACTTTCCTAAATCAAGACAGCAGCTGCCCAAGAATTAAGTTGACAATTGACAAATGGCCCCCATTAAACTCAAAGCTTCTGTACATCAAAGACAACAATCAAGGAAGTGAGGAAATCCCACAGGTGGGAGGAAACCTTCACCGCAGATACATCTGACAAAGCATTGATTTCCAAAATATATTAACTCTCAAAAAGCAAAGAAAAAAGAAAGCAATGACCTCTCAATAGATGGAGCAAAGTACTGAACAGAGACTTCACACGTGAGGATTAGAATGGCTGAGAAACACCTTAGAGTGTTCAACATCATAATCATTAAGGAAAATGCAATTAAAACACCACTTAAGATATTATCTTCTCCAATATAGACTGGTAGGATCAAGAAAACAAATGATACAAGTGCTGGAGAGGTTGTGGGGAAAGGGGAACACTCATCCACTGCTGGTGGGAATGTAAATTGTACAGCCAATATGGAAAGCAGTGTGGGGAACCCTTGGAAGACTTCCATGACTACCACCGCCATTTACCACTCCTGGGTGTATACCAGTAAGACTCTACTCAGAGATACAATGCATGATGTTTATTTCAGCTTCTTTCCAATAGCAAGGAGCTGGAAACAACCAAATGCCCCTCAATGATGATGGATAGAAAAAATGTGGTAATCTACACAATGGAGTTCTATGCAGCAGTAAAGAAAGAGAACATCATGGCTTGCAGGGAAAATGTGCTGGAGTAGAAGACATCATGCTGAGTGAAAGTAAAACGGTCCCAGAAAAAACAAACGACGAATGATATCCTTCATCTGTGGATGCTAGTGCCAATTACTCTATTGTAAGTATTTTCTTGATGTAGGGCCCCTGAGTTTTTGTCCAAAGCAGTTGGGGCAATGCATATTTGAAACAAAAACAACAAGAACACAAACAACCAACGAACAGGACTTGCACGAAGATGACTGAAAACAGTGAACTTTGCTGCAAAACAGTCAACTTCCTGATGGAGAAATATTGAAGAAAGACTGAGAATGAGAGGAAAAGCATGTTTGGCAGAATGCATGAACTCTGCCAGGGTGGGAGAGTGTGGGGGTTACACAGGTCTATATTTGTTAAAAAAAAAATTTTTTTTTGTGAAAAAAAAAAAGAACTGACCTTCTTTAAGAGAGGTACTCTAAATATGCTGACCAGAGCTCAGAGGATGAACTGACATTGGGGAATGGCCAGGAAAGTAATTTGGCACAATAGAACCTAACAGAATGACAGAATGTTTGAACTCCTGCGGGTGCGGGGGGGGGTCTATGGGAGGGTGCTAATGGAGAAGCAATTATAAAGGATGAAATGCACAAAAAATTCAATAAAAACTAAAAAAAAATGTTCTAAATAAAAACTAAAACCCAAGCACATTAGAGGTGTTTAATAATTACTAATGGCACTGGAGGTAACATGTACAATTTCATATTAAACACTATATTGTTGAAAAGCATTAGACTGGAATGATGGCACAGTGGTTAATAGTATGACTTCTCTTGCAGAGGATCCGTGTTTAATTCCCAGCACCCAGATGGAGGCTAAGAACTGTCTTTAACTCCAGTTCCAGGGGAATACAACACCCTCTTCTGATATAGGTGTCCTATTTAGGGAAAAGAATTCTGCAGTCTTTTTTTTTTCTCTGCACAGCAGCCAGTTGTTTTCTTTATTAATCACTATCTCCTGAATAAGGTATTAGGCTCTTCTTTATTCCCTTTGACCCGTCTACCCTCAGATTCCTAACCCTGATATCAATATCATATATGGTATTCATCCTATGAAGTGGACCTGAAATTCTTTGAGTATCACTGGCTACTCCCATAATACTCATTCAAATATTACAGTAGTGGACCTATGTGGCCAGGTCAGTTGTTGTTGCAATTCACAGAGGTCACAGCTGGGTAAGGTTAATATGTTTTTTTTTTTTTTTTTTTATTTTACCTTCCAGTAACATGCATAGCACCTTTCAGCACCATGAAAATGAGCCAGTAGAGGTCAGAATGTGAAATCAACACCAGATTTTTTGCTTCCGTTTTTCTTCTAGAGCTCTTGTATTTAGAGTCTTCAGGTAGAATAAGCTATTATCCTCAAGAGAGGGTAATCTAGAGCAGAGTCAATGGCCAGTATTGTTTGAGCGTCTACGAGACCCCTGATGAACACCTTCCAAAAGGGGCATCCATCCCTGGCACTGAGGTCTCATTATGCTTTCCTACAGCACCTAGAAAGTTCAGTGTCTCCTGTTAATACTAGAATTTGGAAAAAAAATAGATGTACATCAACTGATGTAAGGTACCTATAAAAAATGAACGTGTGGTACAATGGGACATTATTCAGTTCTTAGAATAAAATGAAATCATGAAATTCACAGGTTAATAGATGGAACTAGAAATAATCTTTTTTAGGTAACCCAGGCCAAAAAAAAATATCACATGGATTTTCTCATAGCTAGATGCTAGGTTTGAAAAGTTAGATGTGGATGTTTCAATTTGAATAACATGAGAAGTTATAAAACTAATAAATAGCCATGGAGCCAAGTTGGATCTTCCTGGAATGGGGGATATAATGCATTGATATGAAAGAAGGAAGGCAGAGTTAGAATAGGAAGGTTTAAATGCTGTGGAGAATAGGAAGACAGGGCAAAAGATGCAGTATAAAGTCATGTGGAAACCTACAACTACAAGTCTTCTTAAAGTAGGTACATATTCATTATAAAAATGAATTAAAGGAGCTATTTTGTGAGGACTCAAAAAAACAAATAGAGGAAACAAAAGCAAAGAGGAAATGGATTGACAGAAAACTGAAAAGTTTGTAGACAGCCAATGAAATTATAAAACAGAACAGAAAAGCCTACAGAATAGGAAACATGTTTTTCTTTTACAGCACACACACACACACACACACACACACACACGCACACACACACACACACACACACACAAACACCCTCAACATAATTATCAGGGAAAAAGAAATCCTCAACAAGACCTCAGATCAGCCCAATAAAAACACATTATTATTAAAAGACATACTGGAGAGAATGTGAAGATAGGGAATATAAATTATTTCAGCATTATCAAAATGTTACAGAAATTACAGAGAAAATTCAAAATAAGTGCATAACATGGTTTGGTCATCCTACTGGTTGTACATATCCAAATACGAAGAAACCATTCATTTGGAGGTCCAACTAATCTCCCACATTCATTGAAGTGCTGTCCACAATAACGAAAGAAATGGAAATTATCTGAGTCTTGATGAATTGCTTAATTGATGAAGAAAACTTGGTACAATATATGCAATGGAACATTATTCAACCATAACAGTAATAAATCCTGTAAATTGTGAAAACAGATGCAACTTAAGGTTAGTATAGTAAATGAAATAAGACAGTCAAATAAAGAAAAGTACCACAAGATCTCAGTCATGTAAAATCTTAAAAGTGTCTAATAACAGTGGGGAATAAAGTTGTGATTATGAGCAGCCAGGGAGATTAAAGAGTGCTGAGCAATGTGGAAAGATTAAACCTAGTTAAATATGAGAAAGAAAACCTGATTGATGTGGTGATTTGAAGAACTATCCCCCAGAGGCAGATATTAAATATTTGTCCTCCAGTGGGTGGATTGGTTTGCATAGGATTAGGAACTGAGGACATGCTGGAAAAAGAAAGTATGTTACTGTGGGTCATGGGATTTAAGTGATTTTCCGATGCCCACATCCAGTTCACTTATGATTGTTTTGTATTTGTTGATGCAGTCTCTCTGCTTTTTGTTCTACTTGTTAATTATTATGACTTCCTGATATTGTCTCCTCTTATGAAACTACAAAACAAAATATACTCTTCCATATGTAAAAGATATTTCAAACTGAATTTGTACAGTGTAATCTGTTGCTTCTTGTAGGAGTAAACCAACATTTATAATATGCTAAAATGAGACAATTTTCTTAAAAGGATGATTTATTGGGGCTGGAGAAATGGCCTAGTGATTAAGAGCACCTACTGCTCTTGGAGAGGACCTGGGTTTGATCCCCAGCACCCACATGATGGCTGAGAACCGTCTTTAACTCCAGTTCCAGGAGAATCCGGCACCCTCTTCTGACCTCCACGGCATTGAAGGACATGGGTGCACAAACCTACATGCAGACAGTACATTTATACATATAAACATAAATAAAAAATTTAAAAAGGATGATTTATCTTGGAATACGGTTTGTTAAGATGTTCTAGACACTTAAACATTTATTGCAGGGTAGAAGAATGTCTTCAAAGGGTTCGATATATTCATACAACTTGTAACAAGCAAATTCTTTTTCTTTGTAGTTGAGCTTATGTTGAAAGTACATGGTATGGCTCAGCAGAGATAGTGGGCCAGGGGGCTGGGCCAAAACAGGTAAACGTCACAACAGCTGGACTATTTCATTAGCAAGTGGAAGAAACGTGTTCTTAGGCAAATGCCTGAATATTCTTTGGAGAGGCACTAAGTTCACAGTAACAATAAAAGGTCATGTTTTGACCCCACAGGGAACATCTATAATCCACAGAGAATCTAGTAATTACATTACTATTTGTTATATTATGGACCTGGGAATCTGTAAATTTTGATCAATATCTGAGGTCAAAGTTGAATGAAAGGTTTAGTATAGAACAAACAGATCATGTCTGTCTTGTTGATTCAGCTTGGAAATTGAGAAGAATACATGACAGGTACAGTTTGCATTGTAGTGATTTCAATATGAAAAAAGAGAGCCAACTGTGAATGAATCATGATACTGAAAACCAGCATATGGGACTGTAAAATGAAAGCACAGAAAACATACAAATAAAATTGCACTTAATGTCATGTTTGTTATAAAATATTAAAGTTAATAATAATTTGTTACTAAATTTAACAAGTTCCTTTTCTAATTTGGAAAACATTGGATTGAGAGTTATGAAGCAGTTCCATTTCATAAACTATGTGGTTAAAGGTAAAAAAGAGCTCCAGAGAGGGGGATAGTAAGGACAGTTTTTATCAAGGGGGAATGGAAAATGGGGGTACTTTAACTTGGGAGGATTTTACAGGGAAAGTGAGAGGTGAGATAAATAAACTTAGTGTGAAAAACTAGAGAATGACAAACAATGCTTAGATGGTATGAAAAACTTGAGGGAATATATTAATTCAAATGCCTACTAAAAAATTCACATTATACATACATACATACCCACTTTGAGAGACATGTGGGATCCAAATTAGACTTGATAGGCTGTAATGTATGTATTATATACATTATATATAATATATATAATATATATGTATATTAGAGCATTTGTATACCTGAAGTCTATATATAACAAAGCAAAAAATGCTAGGGAGAAGAGGTATTTTTTTTCAATTTCTTGATCATGATAATCCACGAGACTCCCAAAATAATAAAGATTGTTGCTACAGCTCATGATTATCTCCCAGAACTTAATAGTAACATGTGGGAATGAAACTTTGTGTGTGGCTTGAAGTAAGAGCTAGTAAGACCTGTCCCAGAATATCTCTGATAAACTTTGTGGGCATTCAGAGTTATCTGTACCAGGTAGATTTGGGATATTACATTGATTCTTGCCTCACCCTATCTCTGCAAAGTTCCAGGCCTCTTCCCTTGAGGCATTGAGCAAAATGTCACACCTCTAGTTACCTATTGCACAAACCAGAGCTCTGCATCCCCCCTGATTAGAACCAAGGTGGCTCACCCCTCCCTTCTGTCTGCTCTCCACTTCCTTGTCCACTATATAGACCTCACTGACAAAAAATAAGCGGAATTCCTATCCTCCCTGGCTCTTCACGTGTGTGTGTGTGTGTGTGTGTGTGTGTGTGTGTGTGTGTGTGCGTGTGTGTGTGTGTGTGTGTGTGTGTGTGAGTTAGTTCATTTCCATGGGTGATCTCCTGCAGTTTTCCCTCCCCCCTTTCTTGCTGGAGCACAGCCTAGAGACTGTTGTCCTGCAGGCAGGAGATGGTGCCCAACATGGGGCTCGACTTTCCACCAAAGAAGAAGGAAACAAGGTATTTCTCTGGCTCTCTCTTAGCCCCTGATTTTCCCCATGTGAGAGAAATCTCAGAGGGTTTTACTGTAGAGACAAGGAGATACCCCCCTAACCAAGGTAGTCACAACCAGCTATGGTATATCTCCATGGAATTTAACTCTTTTCCCACAAGAGATTAATCTTTGAATCTGCTTTAAGTCTCTGTCCTCTATATGGCCAGCTGGGCATATCTCTGTGGAATTCTCTCATCCCGTGAGGTTAGTCGTTTGAACTGTTTCTTTCCCTAACCACTAGCATTCCCTATCTCTCTTTATCATGGGTAAAAAACAGACATGCCAAAAAGACCCACAGGTTAAGAAAACAAAAATGCTGCTCAAGAGTCCAGGAGTTAAAATTTCCATGCCAGAAGCTGCCTTCTTTTGGAGTGAGACTCTTAATATTGTCCCATGGATGTCCCCTGCAGACTTATGGAATTCAGAATCCTGGACACGTGTGGCACAGAATCCTAGACAGTGAGAAAATGCTCCAGCATCTCTCGCATTCTTGCCACTACTGGCTACAGTGAGACAATGCTTAGGGCCTTCTCACCAAACCATGCCACGAAAGGAAAACAACAAAATTAAATCACAGACCCCCTCCTCCCAAGATCCTGCTAAAATTCCCCTTGAGAACCCTGATAAAATTCCCTCTGAAAGCCCCCAAGCTCCAGACCTAGTAAAAATAGAACAGGATAATCAAAACATCCAAGTGGCTAGCCTTAACCTTTCCCCTAATTATCAGCCACTCCCTCTCAAGGGGCCAGGAACACCTTTGCCTTCAACCTCTTCCCTCTCTGCTACAGAAAAACTGTGCTAGATTCGGGACAACCAAGATCTTCAATTACAGGCATTCCCTGTTAGTTTAGCTCTGACTCGGGGTCTCCTCTAAACTGGTACCCATACCAGGCAAGTGAATTGAAAGAACTCAGGCAAGCAGTCAGAGAGGATGGTGTCCAGACACTATGGACAAAGTCCATTCTCCAGAGCTTTTGCACTTCTCGTTACACTCCACAGTACTGGAGAGATTTCTGTAGATCTTCACTTCCAGGTCTGCTATTTTTATAATGGGAAGCACTGTACAGAGATGAATGTCTCCAACAGGTTCGGAGAAATCAAGAGCACCTTAATATAGACTGGGATTATGATCAGCTCTTTGGAGAAGGATGTTTTAGCACAGGGATGCAACAAGCCAGACTGGCCCCAGTGTATTTTCACCAGGTCCGCCTTTATGCCCTACAGGCCTGGGATAGAATTACACCACCCACAGAATCTCAGGCCAGTTCCTCCTTATTATTTCCTAGGCAAAAACCTGAGGAACCCCTGTCTGATTTTTGTCTTAAGAACTAAAAGCAACCTAGAGAGAAAGAACCCCAACTTTGAAGCTAGAGAGATACTCCTTAAAAATATTGTTTGGGAGGGGATGAATTTGGAATGAAAGCAAGTGTGCCAGGGCTTAAAAGATGACCATTATGACAGATGGATAGTTGCAACTCAGCACGTGGGCACAGCCTTCCACAAAGCTAATTACCTAGCTCAAACCTTTGCAGCTGCTAAGGTGGTGACGTGTCACCACAAATGAGAAATGTTTTAACTGTGGAGACAGAGGTCATTGGAAAAGACAGTGCCTGAAAGCACCAGTCTCTCCCAGAGGGGCTCCTGAACACCCCCCATGCATTCTCTGCCTGCGGTGTAAAAAGTGATATCATAGGGGGAAAGATTGCAGCTCAAACTATGATAAAGATGGCAAAAAACTGCCAACTTTAAACTCCTAAGAGGGCATCTCCTAGCCCATGGAAAAAAAGGGGAGGGAAGAGTCAGTGCACGCCCTCTGGGCTGCACCTATTTCAGAAGGCTTACATCCTGCACTGATGATTAAAATTGGGGGGAGGTCTTTTAAATGTTTGATAGATACAGGGGCAGACTGAGCCATTATAAATCAGCAAGAAATACCCCCTGACTGGCTCTTGCTTCCAGGACCTAAACTTCTCTGAATAGGAGGACACTTTCAGTCTTACATAACTAAAAATGTTTACACCTGGGAGGACCTTGATGGAAACACAGGTCAGATTCGTCCATTAATAGCTCCCATTAATATCAATCTGCTAGGGCGAGATATTTTGGAGGGTGTAGATGTGGTTATTGCCACTCCAAGTGAGAACAACCATGCCCAGACAGACCATTTAACTGGGGGAAAATGCCTCCATCATCTCAGCAAGAAGCACCCCCCAATCCTGAAGGTCATTACAGATTATGCTCCCCCTCGTCTGGACTGGAAGTCAGATGATCCAGTCTGGATTGAGCAGTGGCCCTAATGAGGAAATTACAAGCTCTCCAAGACTTAGTCAAGGAGCAAATTTAATTGGGACACATCAGTCTATTCCGCAGTCCCTCGAACACCCTGTTTGTCATAAAAAAGGCAATAGGAGGTTGGCATCTCTTACAAGACCTGCAAGCCATCAACAGAATTATGCACATATGGGGGTTACTGCAGAGGGGTCTCCCCCTTGTCTTTGCTATCCCAGCTAACACCCCTCTGCTAGCCTTAGATATTAAGGACTGTTTCTTTTCAATTCCCCTTCACGCTGAGGATTGCAAGCGGTTCGAGTTCTCAGTTCCTGCAATTAACAAATCAGGTGCAGCAACTCATTATGAGTGGACTGTCCTGCCACAAGGCATGGCCAACAGCCCAATGCTCTGCCAAGAGGTGATAGCAGTGGCTCTTAAACCCCATATGGAACAAGGTCTGCAAGTCTTCCATTATATGGATGACATTTTAGTTTGGGACAATTTATCAACTGACCCGGCAACTTTAAAGGACAGGCTTGTACCATCCTTAGAAGCTCTTGGATTTAAAATAGCCCATACCAAGGTTCAAATGATTCCCTCAATTTGTTTCCTAGGCACTGAAATTTCTGTCATATAGGTGAGGCCACTGAAACCTGTAGTCTCCCTTCCTCCCAAGCTCACACTAGCATCCCTTCAGTCCTTCCTAGGAAATCTTAACTGGCTCTGCCCATGGCTGTCGATTCCCCCACAATGCTATAGCCTCTCTTTAACCTTCTGCAAGCTGATGGGGACCCAGCTTCCATGTGAAAGCTCACAGCAGAAGCCTCATAAGCTCTAGTTGACATCAACTGAGCTCTCCAGAGCATGGCTTTAGCACGTTTTTCACACTCCCTTCCTGTACAGTTGCTTATTTTTAACACTATCCCCATGCTTGTAGGGACTCTTTATCAATCCATGGGAATACTAAAGTGGCTGCACATGCCCATAGGGGGAACTCCCTGACTGTTAATTGAAATGGATTCTTTAGCCGCTATGATAGGAAATGGGAGGGAACGTTGCCTGCAAACACTGGGGAAGGAGCCTGATGTCATAGTGACACCCTTCTCCCTCCTGGATATCCAGTGGCTGATGCAAAAGCATGTTCATATAGCCATAAGCCTCATGGGATTTCCAGGACAGATAAAATATCACTACCCTAAGGACAGGTGGGTCTCTGCTCTCCCATTGTTAAACTGACTTTCTCCCCATCTTTTCCAAGATGCGCCTATGAGGCAGGCCGCATCTGTTTTCACAGATGGAGGGAAGCGAGAGGCTGCAGCCATCATTTATGAAAACCTGGATCAAGCCCCTCAGATCCTGTTTCACCCACTCTCTGAAAATTCCTCACAGTACAAAGAACTCTGCTGTTTAGCTCGCAAAGAAACCAACAGGCCTCTAAATCTCTGCTCAGACAGTATCTATGTGATCAATCTGCCACCCTGGCTATCCAGATCCTTTGTTGGATTAGACAAAAAATCCCCTGTCCCTGCTTCTCATTGCAATTTCATCCCTCTTCATACAGCACATCCATGCCCACAGCCTCCTACCAGGACCTCTCTTTGAAGGCAACTCTCTTGCAGACTTAGTCTCCTCTACAGAGGTCTATGTCCTGTCCCTCTCTGAAGTAGCAAAATTCCATTCCATCACCCATGTTAACCTAAAAGGCCTCCAAGCTCACTTTCCTAAAATTCCCTCTGCCCAACTTCAGTGAATCCTGAGAACCTGGACCTCCTGTTCTGCTCTAATTAAAACACCTGTGCTACATGTTTTGGGAATTAACCCCAGGGGATTGAAAGCCAATGCGCTCTGACAAATTGATGTTACACACATAGCTTCCTTGGGAAAACAAAAGCATGTATTTGTCACTGTGGACACTTATTCCAAATTTATCTGGGCTACTCCCCATACAGGAGAGAAAGCCAAGGACCTCACTGCCCACCTACTTTCTACCTTTGTTACCATGGGCATTCCCAAACAGATTAAAATGGACAATGGGTCAGCATTTGCTAGCTCTCACTTTAAATCATTTTGTCAATTATGGAATATTGCATATCATACAGGTATCCCTCATAACCTACAGAGACAAGGCATCATAGAAAGGATGCATCAGGTCCTAAAAAAATCAGTTATTAAAACAAAAGGTGGGGAAATACCCTCCTAACTTCAAGCTGGCCATGGCATTGGCAACTCTAAACCTCTTTAACATGTACGGGGATTCAAAGTGTCCAGCCATATTCAAACATTGGCAGACACCAAGCACTGTTCCTCAAATACTTGTCAGATGGAAAAACCCTTTAGACAATCGGTGGAAAGGACCTGATCCACTGTTAATAACTGGGATGGGCTTTGCTTGCATCTTCCCACAGGATTGTCTAAGACCCATTTGGATTCCGTGAGATTCATCCCTGCCAACAAAATGATGGCACACCTGTTGCTCTGGAAGAAACTTGAACAACTCCTCACTTCCACAAAATCCATGTGTCCCACCCCCCTGCTCCCCTGTCTGCCATCCTTTTAACTGCTGTGATAATAGTTCAAACTAACTCTATCTCTGCCCAGCCCAAGAACAGACCTCTGACCTGGACCCATGTCTGATGATTTTTGTCAGAGAAACTTGGGAGGGAATAAATTAGGTTATTGGAACCAGTGACTGTCCTTTGCAAGGCTGCAGCAAAGCAATCACAATTACTGTGTTTCCCAATTCCACAACTATCTCTCAGGCATCTTTTATCTGCTTCACCCATTGTAACAAAGGACAGTGTTCATTTGATACTTATGGTGATATTTATGGTGGTTGCAGATTCTGGTCTTGCAGGTTGGAGGGGTGTTCATAGCCCAAGAAGCCTGTTTCAAATCCAAAATAACCACTTTAAAATTAATATACAGGACCCCTGGAGTGACTGCTGGAGAGCTAGAGTACAGAGAAAACTCTTACAGCAATGCCTGGTACCCTGGAGCAGATAGCCATATCTCTCTTCAGCTTGTTCTAGCTCCTCAACCAATCCTCACTCAATCCCACATTCTGTTACAGGAGTCCAAAATGGAAGGACAGCTGCAGTCCACTGTAACATGGCCTCAGTACATTGAACATGCCAGAGATCTCCTCAATTACACCACCCACCCTAATGTCTCTCAATATTTTTTTCTGTGCCTCCCTTACATGCCCTCTTTTCACTGCCATTCCTTCTAACGCCTCTTTACAGGAATCTGCCCCCATGGAGACAGAGCCAGTGTTTCACAGCTTTTCTCTCTTCGACCAACTCACTACACTTCCTGTTTGTTTAGTGAGAGCTGTAGCAGTCCCAGACACCAGGTGCCTCCGAAGTGTCCCTCTTGATAGGACCCTCTGTGTCAAATCCTCATTCTTTCTCTGGTGTGATGGCACTGCATCCCTCTCTGCAAATGCTACTGGTTCTGGAATTTGTTTACCTATAATTATCACTCCTCAACTCTTCCTTTATGAGAAAGAGGAAGTAGCTTGGATGCTGCAACTGGACCCGGACCATCAAAAGAGAGAGAGATATTCATCCCACTTCTAGTCAGCCTAGGCATCATTTTCTCTACAGCAGCAATGGGAACTGCAGCCTTAGTGAAGGTTTATAGCATGGAAGCGCACTTCCAAAATAAGCTTGATGAGGCAATGGCATCCACAATGAATAGTCTTGAATCGCTCCAGAGACAGATAACTTCTCTGGCCGAGGTGGTGATGCAGAACTGGCAAGCCCTGAACTTGTTAACTGCAGAAAATGGGGGAACCTGCCTGTTCCTGGGGGAGGAATATTGTTTTTATTTAAATGAGTCTGGTATAGTTGATCAAAATGCTAAAACTCTAAAAGACCTCAGAAAAGAACTCCTTAATAGATACTCCCTGCAAGTTTTTGTCCCATGGTTTTACAACCCCCTGATTACCTGGTTACTTCCCTTACTGGGACCCATTTTCACCCTAGGAGACCTCCTGAATATTGCACCCTGTGTCCTCCAGTTTATTAAAAACCCAATCAATAAACTCACTGAGGTCATGGCCAAGACTCTTCTAGTCCAATATCAGGCCTTCCCAGGGGACTCCATAGAGGACTTTTACATTACTGCTCCATTTTAATTAAAAAAACAAAGGATGGGCTGCGGGAATGAAACTTTGTGTGTGGCTTGAAGTGAGAACTTGTAAGACCTGTCCTGGAAAATCTCCAGTTATCTGATATCTCTGTGGGCATTCAGAGTTATCTGTAGCAGGAAGATTTGGGATATTACAATGATTCTTGCTTCACCCTATCTCTGCAAATTTCCAGGCCCCTTCCCTTGAGTCATTGAGCAAAATGTCACACCTCTAGTTACCTATTGCACAAACTGGAGCTCTGCAGCACCACCACCCCCCGCGATTAGAACCAAGGTGGCTCACCCCTCCCTTCTGCCTTGCTCCCTTGCCCAGAGCACAGTAGCCTCCAATATATAGACCTCACTGACAGAAAACAAATGGAGTTCCTATCCTCCTTGGCTCTCCACGTGTGTGTGTGTGTGTGTGTGTGTGTGTGTGTGTGTGTGTGAGTTAGTTCATTTCAATGGGTGATCTCCTGCAGTTTTCCCACCCCCCTTCTTGCGGGAGCAAAGCCTAGAGACTGTTGGCTTGCAGGCAGGAGACAAGTCCTGAAGCTGAGCCAAGAAAGGAAGGACACCATGTGGAATGCGGTCATCGTTATGTGTGACTCAAAGACATTGAACAAGGACAGTAACGTGCTATTCCAGAAGACAGGACTTAGAGTAATGGAGCTGGAACTGACCTGAAATCCTCCTCCATGAAGAATAGCTCTCATAGTTCTAGAGGATGCAACACAAGCTACTAAGAAAGAAAATCAATCAACCATCTAAACCCAGCTTTAAATCCTATTAACCATAGCAATAACCAGCACACCAAACTATAGCAGTGTAATAGTAGCACTTTTATCTGGGGAAAATCAATAGCTGTTAATTGTAATTAAAACCCACTCAATGGGAGGGACCTTGTGTGTACTGTAAACATAACCAAATACACATGGCTGGTGAAGTCATAGATCCTAGAGAAAAACCTTCTTTGCCACATTTGTAGGTCAACCTACTTTCTTACTGCATTATAAATATGCATTTTTACATTAATAGAGAAGTGTACTTCTCATCACTCATTAAAGACACTTCTTTTTGCAACAGATGGAGACTGTTCCAAAACTGGTTAAATGTAAAGATTATAAGATTCATAATTCTACATGACACTTTTAACATGCAGAGAACAAGAGGCTACAGAGTGCTTGCACTGAATAGGAAACTTATTTAAAACTTCTGTCTTCCAAGGCTCAGGAATCATTGCAGAAGGGTGGAGGGAAAGATTATAAGAGCCAGAGATGGGAGATAACAATAAAGAAATTATTTTCTAGACACCTGCTCAGTTATTCATTTGAACTCATAGCATTTGTGACAGAGATCACAAGTCCTACACACATGCAAACCAAACAAAATCCTAGCAGAGACATAGGGAAGTAGTAAAGAAATCCTAACCCAACTCTAGGAACTTTTGGAAACTGTTGGCTGCTTGGAGGGGGAAAGACAGTGTCTTAAAGGGATGGGAATGTTGATAGGTTGACCAGACTCCAGTGGATGAACCCGCTTTGAGAGACATGTGAGGATGCAAATTAGACTCGATAGGGTGTAATGTATGTATAATAAGATACCTTGAATTGAGTGGGAGATATGGGGGTAAGTGGAGATGGGAAAGTAGATCGAGACAACTCCAAATTATATCATATAAAAATCATACAAATTAATGAAAATAATAAAAATAAATGAAACAATTCCTTTCCTAACATCATATTCTTGAGGTGTGCTAAACAACACTATTTTGTCAAATCAAGAAATTAAAAACAAACTAGGATACTCCTGTGTATAATTTATTATATTTTATTTAGGTTTTAAGTGTTTTTTTTTTTTTTCCTATTCTTTTCTGGTTTTAGACACAATCCTACCATAAGGAATAGAAAGGCATTAAGAGACAAAAATCAAAAAGAAGCACAAAATACTAATAAATATATTAGTGCATCTGTCTCAGTATCTGGAAAGCACATAGTTATTCTACCTGCATTATTTTGTTCACCAACAAATGAATTTTCATTTGATCCTGATCTCAGAGTCCTCAAAGTCTGTAACCCTCAGGAATCCTACTTCTGAGAGAAATAAGCTGCCTTGGGAAAGAGAGAATCATTCTTCATTTGGAAGGGAATGAAGGACTTTTCTTTTTTTTTTAATTTTATTTATTCTTGTATGTGTATGAATACACTGTCTGCATGCAGGTCTGTGCACCCGTGTCGTGCAATGCTGCGGAGGTCAGAAGAGGGTCTCGGATTCCCCTGGAACAGGAGCCCTCCTGGAATTGGAGTTACAGACGGTTCCCAGCCGCCATGTGGGTTCTGGGGATCGAACCTGGGTCCTCTGCAAGGGCAGTCGGCGCTCCCAACCACCAGGCCATCTCTCCAGCCCTTGAAGGACTTTTCTGTATACCATTTTAACTTGAATGATCCTATAGTCTTTGCTCATTATAAATTTGTTCAGCAAAATGACTAAAACAAAACAAGGATTATGCATGTTTTTCCTAGGATGTTATTTGTCATCATAGCCTTAGCATTAAGGTACTTTTATAATTGCAGACTTGCCAGTCATTTTCACTTTTGTCTTCCTTTTGAGGAAGATCACATTTCTTTGCCTTAGGTCCAAAACACTTAGCTGCAATTCCAACCTAATGAAAAAAAGAAAATCATACATAGAAAAGCATATTGCTGCTGACATTGTCAAGTGTTCCATTATAATCAGCCTACATATCTATCACGTGAGTTATATGAATGCTTCCTCATCCTGGCAGGAAATGATTGAAAACTCTTCATCTCCTAGAAAGGTGCAAATGAAAGTCTAAGTATTAAAAGTTAGGAATTCTGATTTTTTTTGATGTTTTGCATATTGCCCAAACCATCTCTCTGGATAAAGAGCTATGACATCCCAAAGAAAAGGGCAGGAAAAAGTCCTATCTAAGTAACATGTTTTAACCAGAAACACATTGTCTGAAAACGTGCTAACATCAGGGACAAAATACAAACTCTTATTTTCCAAAATTGATACATATTTCACATAATTTATATTACATTAGAAATATTGCAAGTGATACAAATGTTTAGCTCTAAGGGCTTTGCTTTGAGGTGTTTAGAGTAGATGGCATCTGTTAAATATAGTGGAAAACATGATCAGTCTGATCATTGACCATTACAGTTGTAAGATATGATCAATGGGAAAGGTTACAAAGAAGTACTGAATGAAAGGCTCTGGGTACTACACGAGCCTCCAAGAAAAGTAAAGTACCAATGGGCATGGTCTTCTTTATTTACTGAACAAATTCAATAGAGTTGAACTGTATAACATTATAGGGCAGAAGCCATGGTGTATGATCTCTAAGGCAAGGATCTAGAAAACAATACAAACTCAACCTTGTATTCCCATAAGTCAGTCACTCGCCATAACAAAAGACAAGGGCAAAATTTTAAGGAAATCCATCCAGCAGGTCTTTGTCTACATGGAGAGGTCTCCACCCTAGTCCTCAATTAACTATATTCTCAGCGACTTTTTTAAAAATTCCTAACAGAATTTAGTCACAGCTACTTAGCCAGTTGTTTCAAAGTTTCTTGTCTATAGAAATGCTGAAAGCACTTTCTAGCAACTAAGTGGAAACTCAAATCTTGTCTATTTAAAAAGCCTGAAAAGCAGATCCTGAGTCCAGACATTATGGACAAGTGAATGGAAGGAGAAACCTAATAAATGGATGCTTTGAAACCCCTAGCCAAGAAATTCTAATAGACTATTAAGTTGGAGATTTGAATTCATGCTGTTCTTCTCCTGGTCCCCTGTCTGGATGGTATACTTATCAATACCTGCCTTCACTTCACTTTCACAGGCACTAGTCAAGGATATTTTCCCTCTATAGTTATGGTTGGAGGTCTTTTAAATTGACCCTCTGAATGGGGGATACCACAATTGCCACACACAATATCCCTTGTCAGCATGGAGGAAGTCAGAGCAGTTGTCATCCAGATTCCCTTCTGAAGATTGGGGTGACCCTTTTCAGAGGGTAACATTACTAAACAGGAGCTAGACATTTATTAGGCAGTTTACGGATGAGACCCCCCCAAAATTAACTACACTTTTTCTCAGCTGAAAAATCAAGGCTTCCTGGACACAGTAAACATATATCCTTCTGGTAGCCATGAAAGAGCAGGAAAAGTAGAAAGAAACTAAAGAGAGAAGGGAAAAAAAAAGAGAAGTACATGCCAAGCCTCACAGATTGATTGATTCTTTTGTTTCACTGGAATAAGAAATATAACCCTGCCCATTTTTTGTTCTTGGTGCTTTGTCTTGTTATTGTTATTTTGTAATGTTTCTGTTTTTCTGTGAAAAGAAAAAAATAAACAAAAAATATCTGATAAAAAAGAAATGCTGAAAGCAAGAACATTTATTCTTTATGCTGCTAAACTATAGGGTGTAATATATTTCCAGAACTATATATGAATACTTAGCTTTGCAGATTAACATGCTGAGAAATCCTGTGATGGTGCAAGGAATTGAGGTTTTGTGGGTGCTTTAGGTCATGAGGGTATTATCCTCATGATTGGCACATGTGTTACTTATGTGGAACTGTAGAAACCAGGGCTCCTCCTTGTTAGCATGCAAAGAAACAGTGAAAAAAGTATATTCTAGAAATGAGGAAGCCCTCACCAGATTACTGTTCTCCTTTTATTTTATTTTAGACTTCAAAGCCCAACACTTTTGTGGGAAAATTTAGTTGTGATGGGTGGCATTCTAAACCAAGGGGACATCCCTGGCCACACCCATGGGGTGGGGTGTAGTGATGAAAAGGCTTAGGATTTGGCCCTGGAAGTTGAGTCAGGCTGTCTATATAACCAGACATTTTGGAATAAAGCTCTCTCTGTATTTGGACATGCATCCATGTGGTTTGCTTTCCTGCAAAGGTTTTCCACATGGATCATTCTGGGAATAAGTGGCACACCCCACAAATTGACAAATTAGGTATGTGAACATCTAAATCTTGCCTTTTCCTTCTCTTTTTTCTCTCTCTCCTGATATCTATCTTTTGCCATGGAGTCTTCTCTCCTGCTGGTTTTAGTGGATGGGAGGGTGATCTGGGAACATGTGGCTTTGCACACGTGAAGGAAAACTGCCAGGCTCTGGTTTGGCTCAGAGAGAATATCCCATTCCCTCCAGGCATGTGCCTCCTGGCTTGGTCACTCCTGCAGGTTACAAAAGCCAGTGACTTCAAGGCTGAGTTTAATATCAAGGCTTAGTAGCCATGCTTGGCCTTGGACTCCTTTTTCATAATTTTGCAATTCTAAAATAAAACTTTGTGGTTTTAATTTCCAAAGAAAAAAATGACTTCATACCCTACTGTGAGGAACTAGTTCCTCAGGTTCAGTTCCAGCTTTAACTTGTTCATATGTAAATTTTCTCCAGATAGCTCTATGGCTCAGACAAGGATGGACTCCACTTCTTTCTGATGCAAATTAAGGCCTTTCACAAGAACCACCCTACTAAGAGCAGTTTTGTTTTTTTTCCAGATAATTTTAAGCCTTGGCCACTTAATACCTTTCTCTTAAATTTTGTATACAAAATCTGTTTTTAGATAAAAGTGTACTGTTCTCTTTTCTTCTTGTGGTTTTTTTGGTAACTATTTCTAAATCTAACTCTTCCTACCTACACCTGCCAGCTATTTGTGGATCCAAAATTGGGGTTCAGTTAGCTGTATAACTTAAGTAATTCAAATTTTTACTTAGCCCCAGTTACCCGATATCTTTTGAGTGTAAAAATGTGTGGACAATTAAAATTAATTGGTTGATTTAATTTTATCTTGATCTTTTTAAATGTGTTTCACCTTAAAGACTTTTTCCCACAGAATTCCTGATTACACATGGTTTGTGCTCTGGCGCCACCAGCTGGTATGCTGTGTGCATACCAGTTGCGAAACTGAGCACATGATGACTTAACAACAATTTATCTAAATCATGCTCTTTAAATTTTGACTTAAAGTAAAAGTCTTTTAATTTCAGCATTTTGGAGACAAAATAGATGGACTTCTAGGAGAGATGTATGTATGTATGTATGTATGTATGTATGTATGTATGTATGTGTGAATGCACACATGTGTCTATGGATGTATGTACTTGTGTTCTAAGTATATTTTAATGTTAACAGTTATAAAACCCTGTAAAAACACTGCCTCTGAGTTGCAACTTGGCCCTTCCTTCTCAAAACGCAGATTTATATTAAACAGCCAACACATATTCAATTTCAACAAAGTTATGAGTTATCTATTAAAAATAATAAAAATTCATTGAACATCTTAATGGATCTACACTGTCACCTACTGATTATACCCTTTCAACATCTGAAACAAAGAAACAACCAGGTTTTTATAGTATTAAATTGTTAGTAAATTTTTGGATCTTCATGAAAAATAAAATAAAATAAAACAAAATAAAATAAAAATTTTTTTAAAGTTGTGAATTCCCATTAACATCATTATGGAATTCCTTTCCACTATTTTGTTTTTAATTATCGTGCACATACAGACCAAGGCAAGCTGCATTTCATTTGGGTGGCCAGTGGGTTGGAAAATGGTTCCAGTGGGGACCACCAATCTGCATAGCTGGTGTTGTGAGTGGACATAGGCTGAAGATAGGTCTACAGCCATCAGCCTGAAATTCCTGTCCAGGGTTCAGCAGTATCTGGGCAGGTGGAAAGTCATAGCCAAGAGTAGGAAATGTGTCTCATTGTCCCAGGCTAAGGACCTTAGTTGTGAAAGATACTACCTTTAAGGACATGCTTCTACGTGGAAGGCTTCCACAAGGAGTGGATAAATTTTACTGCTGAGTTGGACCTCTAAGATATGTGCTGGGAGTCTTTGACTGATGAGCCCTCAAAGCAGAACACCAAAGGGGGTTCTCCACCCTTCTAATTATGTAGTCAAGCCAGGCTATGCAACTCATTATGCCAGATGAAGAACATTCAGGAAGCAACCTGCTGTGACAAAGGAAGCTACCTAGAAGCTCTCACACACAAAAAAAATCAAGATGGTAATGGAATTGTTCCTTAACTATAAAATAACCAAATGCTATGGTAACAATTTCTCATGGGGCATATATAACCAGTCTTTTATTAATTAATGGGCATAAGAACCGTAAAAGAAAATTTTATTAAGGGCTAGATATTGAAAAATCTTTAAAGCAGGTTTTCATGCCAGGCCTGGAAAAGGCATTTCTAAGAGCTTGGAGGAAGAGGATCATTAAAATCCACTCTGTGGGGGCTGGAGAGATAGCCAAGCAGTTAAGAGCACCAACCACTCTTGCAGAGGACCCAGGTTCGATCCCCAGCACCCACATGGCGGCTGAGAACCATCCAAAACTCCAATTCCAGGAGAACTCCTGTTCCAGGGGAATCTGACACCCTCTTCTGACCAGACCTGCATGCAGACGGTATATTCATACACATAAAAAAATAAAAACATTAAAAATAAATAAATAAATAAATAAATAAATAAAAATCCACTCTGTAAGGTTTGCCATTTAAAATGCTATATTTAAAAATAACATATATTTATATAGAGAGGCATTTCAGTAGAGATTTATACAGAAATACAAAATAAACAATATAAGTTAATGGACTTGATTTCTCTGAAGTCATAGTCTAGTCATATAGTTTAAAAGAACAAAGTGTATATTTGGTTAAAATTTACTTGGCAGGTATTCAACTTTGCCCAAGCTTTGTCTACATATTATAGGATATTAGTAGACTTAGTAAAAGAATTAGTAAAAATGTCTATATTAGTTAAATTTGGTTGAAAGTTTTGGTGGAAATGGTAATACATTTGAACTAATTGGGAATATAGAATGCTAATTGTTTTATTTATAATTTGTATTGAATTTCCAAAAATAACTTTGGGGTTAAGGCACACAAATGGTCTTTATATTTTTCTGTGTTATACAGTGTCACCTTATAACATTTTCTTTTACCTGTAGGATAATTTAACTAAAGGAATTAAGTTTAAGTTTATTTCCCAAATAAATAGCATACAGTCAATGATAAACAGTTTGGGTGAATTTGAGGAAAACGTACACGTTGGTTCCTGTTTATGGGTATGTGTAATACAACTTAGGCATCTATAAGTCAAAATATAAAAAAAAATTTTAAAAACAAAAAGAGGGAGGTGGTACTCCCTCTAGGATACAAATGGAAAACTCTGTATTCCAAAGCTTTGGATAAATGTTCAATTTTGAGATCTTAAAACTAACAATGGGAAGAGATTTGTATGTTCCCACGGGTAAAAACATCAACCTAAATGCTTGAAAATGTACGATTTTGGCTGTGCAGGATGGACTGGGAAATGCCATCAGAGAAGCTGGCCCATCTGAACATTAAAAGGAAAAGGAACCTCAGACTGCCTGAATCACAGTCACTGAGCATCTCTCTGAATTCTGTTTGGGATAACTGTTTGTAATGTGCCCTACTGAAGTTTACCTTCCAGATGCTGAGAAACCTTCCTACCTCTCCCTTTTATCGGAAAAAGAAAAACATGATGGTAATGAAGTCATTTCCTAACTGTAAATTAGAACCAACTGTTATAGTGGTAATTTCTTATAGAACAGGTATAACTACTTTCTTTAATTGACTGATAGACATAGGAACTGTGAAAGGGTAATTCTCTCTTCAGAAATAAATATTAAAAAGTCTTTATAAGCTGTGTAATTAAGCAAAATATATGAATACAAGAGGGCTTTGATATCAGCAATGGATTATTCTGCCAAGGAGAAGTTGGCTAGGGGATTCAAGCCCCAAAATGACAAAGGCCTTTTGCCTATAAACTGGGATACCTGCAAGAAGAGTGGTGGTTAGACCCTGCTGCTAAAGACCTGGTGTAAGCATGGGAAAGATGTATTGAGACCACACTTTCAAGTGTACAGTGGTCTCTGGAATGCCAGAGAGTGTTACCAAAGGCCACTAAAGCAATGAAGCAAAATATTGATTTCCTTGAGTCAAGCAAGACTCCTCCATCAGTATCAACTACACCTCAACTGCCTGGAGATATTGCGCAGCCAGTGGCAGCCATATATCCGTATATCCCAAATCTAATTGGCAATTAGCTCTCTCCTTGGAGGAATTATTCATGTGATTAATTATGATGCCATAAGCTTACATCCTCTAGTGGTTAGGAGATGTTATAAGCCATAATAAGAACTTGTCACCCTTTACAGAAAAGCCACAGATCATGGACTAGCATACCTTCCAAACATCTGTATCTATGGCCACAGCTTAGCTTGCCATAATAATTAGTACTGTTTAAATGCCTGTACATCTAATTGCTTGTGCTTTGTTAGTAGTATTAAAAAGGTATCCCTGTATAAACTGTCAAACCATGAAGGGAAACAACCTGAACAGACTAGAGTCCAAAATGACGTCTCCAGAGAAAGTAGACTGTTTTGCTTCTCACTCACTTGTGCCCCTTTCCCAAAGCCTAGGGAACAACCTGTGGAAGAGGAGGCATGATAGATGTAAGGGCTATGGAGATTGGGGTGAATTGTGAGACTACAGCAATATAGACTGGGCTCTTATTTGATCAAAATGCTTGTGCATACAAGATTCTCCAATTGGACGATGAGAACCTTGGGTTGTTCAAAATTTGGAAATAGATACTTGCTAATTGGTTTTACATGAGTGTTACTTAGATTCCTTGCTTATGCTTGACAATTGGTTTGCTTCATGGTTGGGTTTTTTGGATTTTAATTGGCCTTAGTGTGAAAATAAAGTTTCAGGTCTTACCTTCTCCCCACTGCCTGACACTCAAAACAGGCTTGAGAAGCTGGCTATTCAAAACTCAGTTTCCTTTGTGTTCTTAGTCTCACCCATGGTTTCCCCTGCCTCTCAGAAAAGTTAAAAAGATTAAAATACAATTTAAAGGACGAGATGTGGGAAAATTTAGTTAAGATGGGTAGCATTCTAAACCAATGAGAACTCCCTGGACACACCCATGGGGTGGGATGTAGTGACGAAAAGGTTTAGGATTTGGCCATGGGAGTTGAGTCAAGCTGTCTATGTAACCAGACATTTTGGAATAAATCTCTCTCTGGTATTTGGACCTTAACACCTGTCTATGTGGTGTGCTTTCCTGCAGGTGTTTTCCACATGGATCATCCTGGGAATAAGTGGGACACCCACACACTTTAATAAATAAAATTCTGTTGTTGTTGTTGTTGTTGTTGTTAGCCTACCTAGTTATTTGTGAGGTAGGAGAAAGGAGGGATTGATTCCAGGGAACAGGGCAATCTATCACTGATATACATATCCCTGGCCTAATTTTCTATCTATTTGGAGGTATTTTGTTATTGTGGATAACAGCAATAGAACAACTTCCTCTTCTTTCTCCTCCTCCTCCTCTTCCTCCTCCTCCTCCTCCTCCTTCTCCTTCTCCTCTCCTTCTCCTTCTCCTCTCCTCCTTCTCCTTCTCCTCTCTTTCTCCTTCTCCTTCTCCTTCTCCTTCTCCTCCTCCTCCTCCTCCTCCTCCTCCTCCTCTTTCTTCTTCTTCTTCTTCTTCTTCTTCTTCTTCTTCTTCTTCTTCTTGCTGTTATACAACTGGTCAAACACAGAGAATATGTGACAGGTGCTCATTCCTCAGTGACATACATAATTCAACTTCTAGACTTAAACTCAAGGAACATCACTGAAGTGAGGCAGAAAGAATGTAAGAGCCAGAGGGACAAGATATCTGCTGCTACCTAAAGCATTCTAGACATGATAGAGAAGCTGTTCCAATGAAATCTCCCTAACATGATAGTCTAACCAGATCTAAATAATGACAAAACCAGTAGAAATGCCAACGCAGATGAGGGAAATGTCACCAGGTCCTACCTCAAGGTAAACATGTATAGGCATCAATCAATACTGAGGAGGTTGGATCAGTTTTCTCCAGGGACAAGCTTATTGAGAGGTTATCTAATCCCAAAATAGACAGCCCTAAGCACAGATACCCATGAACAAAACTAAATTGGCTTAATGATTTTTATATCTATCTATCTATCTATCTATCTATCTATCTATCTATCTAGATTTAGTGGGGGGACTGGAAGAGATGGAAGCAATGCAAAGACAATATTCATGTAAGAAATACAAAATAGGCACAAAAATGGAGGAATAGACTCTGGGAGTGGTGGTACAAAATTTTAATCCCAGCCCTCCTGTGGCAGAGGGAGCCAGATCTCTGAGATGGAGGCCAGCTTAGTCTACAGTCTACATTGTGAGTTATAGGCAGGCTGTCATAAGTAAATAAATAAATAAATAAATAAATAAATAAATAAATAAATAAATAAATGAAATAATTTGTTCATAGGTACTACTAGAACTGAATTTCTTATTTATTGCATTGTTATATGACCATAGTAAGGTGCAGGGTTTTATGAAAATGAAAATGCACCAGGTTTTCATTTTCATAAAATGTTGGTGGGATACTAGGAGAAAAAGCTTTGGAAAAATAAAATCTAGTTAATGTTTATTCAGCAATATTATAAGGCAAATACTTTTGTAAGTATATAATATATATTATATATTTTATATATAATAGTTTCCTAAATAGCTTTCTAATTTTAAGAATTTAAAATTATTTGCCAAATTCCTTGCCAGATATTTACAAGTACAAAACAAAATATAATGTCAAATTTATAGCAATATGATGGTTTCGGTAACGTCTTTTTAAGATTTTGTTAGGGTGTAGTAAGCATTGTTTTGATGTGGAAATCTTCACTCCATTGTTCTGTAGTAAGCTTGCTGTCCCTACTCTTGTTTTTTTTATTATTTTTTTATTTCATGTGTATGTGTGTGTTGAGTGTGGAATGCTTGTTGAGGTCAGAAGAAGGTGTCTGATAAGCTGGAACTGGTGTTTTGGATGATTGTTAGCTGCCATTTGGGTGCTGGAAACTGAACCTCAGTCTTCTGCTACAGCAACCATTGCTGTTAACTGCAGAACCATCTCTCAAAACTTACACTGTAAATTTCATACAACTGTAACTGACAGCATGATAATCAATACAAAAAAGTGCTTCTGGAAAGGACCATACAATGTTCTGCAAAGCTAACTTCTCTCATTGGCTCAATAATTTTTCTTTATTTCAGAAAGATTACATGGGATGCTATAGTTATCTGCAAGAAAACAGCCAGGAAAATCATTTAACTTTGTCAAGGGAGAGGCATCATTCCTGGTGCCAAAGCCTGTGATGGTTTTCCCTTCAGTTTCCATGACAACCAGTCGATAAGACTTTTAGGGTCCACCATTCCCCACTGCCTCCACCCATGCCTTTTTGCTGTGTATACACAGATTCTCACTATGTATTCTTGAACCCAAAACATTTTTAACTCAGCTTTCTTGACACTGGAAATACAAACCTCTCCTGACCTTCCTACACTTTGCTCCTCTGATTCTGATACTCTGATTTTGCTCCTGGAGAATTGTAAGCATGCTCTAATTTGATTATTTTAATCAGCATACACTGTGAGTTCTTGTCCATGATATTCACTACACAATCTGACCCATCAATCCTCTATTCAATTGTCATTCTAAGGAATCTTCCCTAAAGACTGTATAGGACAAATGACATACCAATTCAGATACAGTAGAGCTAGAAAAACTAGGCTGTGGTTGTTCACTCTAGAATCCTAGGACTCTGGAATGAAAGTCTAGACATCTGTTGTGGGTTTGAGGCTAGTCTGAGCTACAGAATTAGACCCTGTTTCAAACATTACAAAGCAAAGCAAAAATAACGAAAAGAATCTAGACAAGTGAAGAATGACAAGTCTTAAATAGCCAGATAGTTTGCATCCAACCACACTTCAGCATGACATGCTAAAAACTTGTCACTTCGTGCTAGGGACCCAACTCACTTGGAAAGCATCAGGAATCATTCCAGTCCTTGTGGAGCTATATTTTACAGATACACTGACCTGAATGTGTCCTCTGCAGTGCTCAGGGAAGACTCTATAGTATCAGTTCTCTATCCAAATGTCTATATTTTGACATTTGGATAGAGAACTGATGGACTGGAATGCATAGTAAATGTCAGAGACTACTCACAGTTCAGGGAACAGCAATCATAAAATCGTCAGTTTAGAGTATGCTTAGTATGCTCCAGGAACAAAATCAGAGTATCAGAATCAGATGAGCAAAGTTGGGGAAGGGAGAGTCCAAGAGGAATGGCAAGCCAAAAAAAGCCATCTGTAGCCGGGCAGCGCACGCCTTTAATCTTAGCACTCAGGAGGTAGAGGCAAAGGCAGGCGGATCTTTGTGAGTTCAAGGCCAGCCTGGTCTACAGAGCAAGTTCCAGGACAGCTGGGGTTACAGGGAGACCCTTGTCTCAAAAAGAAAAAAAAAAAAAAAAAAAAAAAAAAAGCCAACTGTAGCTCCTGCATGGATATCTGGGGGGAAAGCCATCACAGGCTCTGACACTAGCAAAGATACCTTTCCCTTGACAAGGTTAAATTATTTCTCTGGCTACTATTTTAAAGACAAATTCACTTACAATCTTACAATCTTACTGTATAATGCACTGCAACTTTCAACAGATACCTGGAACTTCCTGTAAATTTGGGAACATTGAGATTTACATGCCTAAGACACTTAATTCTTGTGATAAGAGCAATTTTGAAATAGGGAACAAGCTATAGGTCTCATATTTGGAAAAGAAATAAATATAGTTGACTTTGAATAATATTCTATAGCATATGACATTTTTGTTGGAGTAAGCATTATTTGCACACAAACACAATATATTTGTATTTTACCTTATTCATAAAAGAAAGACATTTTATTAAAATATTTAGGCAGTTCCTCTAGATATAAATGTGTATATTTATAAGTTATTTGAACTTATACGGCTGGTTTAATGTGGGAAGAATCAACACAGAAAAGATCATCTGCTGAATAATTTCCAGTCTGTAGACCAACTTTTGTTGAATATATAGTCTCACAGTCTGATAAAGATTAAGTCTCTTACCCCTGACAAAATGGTCCATAAACTTATGATTGCAAGTACATTTTTCAATTATATAGGCATGTCTGTGCATAAAATGAAATATAATTGCAGAGTTAAAAATACTCATTAAGTGCAAACTTGAAGTGTTGTTTATGTTAATAAATCAATGTTTCTAGAAAATATGGCAACAGAAGTCTTAGTAGGAAAATCATAGTAATAGCTGTATAATGAGTTAAAACTATTGAAAGATTTCAGCTTTTCCTGTCATCTATCATTGAATATCAAGACAGTTAAATAGGAAGAGAATATAAAATATGTCATTGCTCTTGGCATTACATCCTCCTAAAGTGTATATAACAGTAATCAAATGGTCTGCATCTAATAAATAATATTTACTATATATTTTTATTTCATATATCTGTGAATGGCATATGAAGGACAAAAATTTGAAATTTGTTCATGTCATGAAATATTTTAATTATGGATATGACACTAGGAATTTTAACATATTATTATAATTTGAATTAAATGTTAGGAAATGTTTGATTACGAGTAATGTGCACTACTTCATCCTAATTTAACTTTAATGAAATTACAAAGTGAGTGATGAAATTTGCCAAGAAAATTCATTTAAGAAAATGGAATAAGTTAAATAGGCAAACCAGTGAATTGTGTGAGCTTGGTCTGATTAACAAACATTCTTAATAAACGTGGCCAAATACTTGCAAACTAACTTCCTCAGTAATTGCTAAGCTTATCATATTGTGTTGTCAAAATAATTTTGTTCATTCTGGAAAGATGAAATAGACTCTTCACTAGCATTTTCTGAATTTGGTCTTCTACATTATTTTGGCTCACTAAATTTAGCCCTTTGGGTTCTAAATATAATGGAATGCTTCCTTCCTTCCTCTTTTTCTGAGGTATTTCAAATCACATACTTCATTTATCAATTTCATATATTCTCCAGTAAGAGTACTGGTCCATAAATTTCCACAAGTTTCAATGATATGTTATTTTTTCTATTTCCTTATATTTATTAGATTCTTGTGTATGTGAGTGTGTGTGAGTATGTGTATATGTGAATGTATATTTTGTGCATATGTGTATAGATGAGTGGGTTTGTGTGAGAGAGGATCAGCCTTTGTGAAGCTCTTATGAACCAGTAGAGGCTCAGGTAGTTAGCTGTTGTCACCATTCCCTCCTGAGTCATTTTAACTCAGGAACCAAAGCTCAAGATCTAATTTTCCTCTGTCATACAACATGGGTTTAAAGTAATAGTCTTCATAGAGCTGTTACTCTGTAGTGAGAACACTTACCTGTAAAATCTACTATCACCCTTTTTGAAAGAATGAAATATTATTATATCTGGTGTTATGGGTAGTGCATCTCATTTATCCCAGCACTCTGAAGGCAGTGGCAGGCGACTGGCTCTCTGTTAGATCAAGGTCACCATGATCTATACAATGAGTTCCAGGCAATCTGGGCTACTTCTATAGCCACCCTCTCTCAAAAAGCTCCAAAAACTATGTAGTTTATCACTGTTAACTAATCCCCATGTTGTGCAATTTGTGTGTTTGAATTATACTTCCTACTTAAGTGACACTTTTTGTCCTCTGATCATCTTTCTGTAAAAGAAGAGATAATGAAAGCTTATTAGGAAACACACCCATGATTATTCATATGACATATCTCATGATTAGATCAATAGCTCTAAAATTCTTAGTGTTCTATCATTCTGTGTAGTTTCCTCAAATTAATATTCCCCAGGAAACTAAAGAGTTGTATCAGATTGTGTCTGTGGTGTCTGATGCGCAGGCGGAACAATCAGCGCAGAGAAAGAGCGTTCTTCATGCAGGCTCTTGCCGCTATTGAACTGGGCAGTTCACCTCAAGTTTGGCTTGGCATGCTAGAGAAGTAGTCAAAGACGCGTAAGACCTGCTGCATGTATTACCAACCTAAGACAGGGAACAGACCTATGCTATTTGTTTAACCCCATGTCGGGTAAGGAATACCTCTGCAGGGGCAACCTAAGACAGGCATTCTCTCTGCCATATTATAAAAGAAAGGGGGAGATGTGGAGAGCGGGCATTGTCCAAAATGGTGCTTTGGACACTGGCCAGGTCTTATGACTATCGCCTGATTGTTACCTGACTGCCCAGCTCATTCCCCAGCCAATAAGAGAACGCCAAACCTGAGCCCTCACTAGCATGTCCGCTGACTTCCGTATATTGCACATACCGCTTACAGACCAATGAGAGACTGCCACAGCACTCACACGCTAGCAGGAGGCAGGGTTGAGAGAAGGGAATATTAGTAGGGGACACTGGAAGGGGGAGAGAGTTGGCGTATGAGTTGCCTGAATAAACTGCGTCTGGAAGAAAAAAAAAAGAGTTGTATCAAATTACATTTAACCTATATACTCTGCCATGTTCTCTTAAAACTCAAATGTTCATTTTTAGATAAAGCTGGAAAGATGGCCAGGTGGTTTAGATCACTGGCTGTGGTTGCAGATGCCCCAGGTTCAATTTCCAGGACACACAACATGGATATCAACTCCAGTTTAAGATCTGATGCCTTCTTCCAACTTCCATAGGCATTGCACATCATGAGTGAAATTACACACATGCAGACAATATACTCATATACATAAAACAAAAACAAAAGCCATACTTACACACATATGGACACACAGAAACACAAGCACATACAACTACAATATCCTGTGTGTATGTGTTTGTGTGTATCAAATACATTGATCAGCTGAACATCTTTGTTTCATGTAAGTTTGCAATGCTTTTGATATGCTCTGGCTGTGTTGCTAAAAGTTACTAAAAGTCATAGTTAAATGATAGCATTATTTTCAGCAGTCAGGAAAAGAAGTAATCTCATATATTTTTTCAATATTGAAATTAAAATATTTATTGGGAATACTTTGCATTTGTTTCATTGTATATTAGTGAGCAAAGAAAATGTTCTTGCTAAGAATGTGCAGTTTAAGAATAAGCATCCATACACCAATCACCAAGATTTAGATGTAAAATAATACCAAGGATGACTAAAATCCTGTACAGTGTCTATTGGAAAATACCTTTTACTCATGTTTCAAAATTAATTTCTGTTAATTTTCTGTATTTAATTTATTAATTCACAGCATAAGTCTGAAAACTTGAAAACTGTGACTTTTTACACTTTGTACATTCTCCTGTTTTCCATTAGTAGGGCAGCCTAATGCTATTGAGATTGGGAAATTCCCTAGCTAAAATACTTCATTTTTCTAGCTTCATTTAGGACAATGTTGCCAGTAAGAGAACTAGCTGAATGGAAGTTGGTGAGAATCCTTCGTGCTGTCCTTCTTCAGGGAAGTTGGCTGGACTGGAGAATCTTTTGTCTTGTCTTTCTGCTTCCTTTTCTAATAGTCACCAGTCACCTGGTGTCCAGGTCAACATTCACCTTCAAAATACGAACACAGGCACAAAATTGTTGGATATGGAGCAAGTAAAAGAACAATTTAGCATGGTTGTGTTGGTTCACCCCTTTAGTCTAAGCACTCCAGAGGATCTTTGTGAGTTTGAGACCAGCCTAGGCTATGGAAAGTTTTAGGCCACCAACAGCTACATAATGAAAACCTATGAAAAATACAAAAAAAAGTGCACCTCTGAAGTATTTGATGATTTATCTCCAGGATAGAGTGGAGAAATAAAATTCAGAATTATTTGAGTTAATCTAATACGTTTCTAATTAGCACAGAGCCTGTTGTCTCTCTATTATGTGATTTACTTCCACTGATAGGAAGTACTACCTACTTCATTCATTAGGTTTTCAGAAGATTTTGGTCATTTTGTAAAATTCTCATTACATTCATTCACTTAAGTATGTTTCCTTGCACAATAGCACACCATCTTTTATTGTAAATTAATTATTTTATTGAAGTTTTATATATTTGTTACAGAACATCTTAATCATCTTTATACCTTATTTCCATTTGTATGTTCCCATTAAAGTTAAATTGTGTTTTATTTATATTGTGACTCCTCAAGCCTGCTGCAGCTGGTTAAAATCTGCTTCAATACCAAGGTATCAATACCATGATGCAATAAGCTGAGCAATAAATATTATTTTTATTTTTATTTCCTTTTTTTGTGTGTGTTTTTGAGACAATATCTCCTTGTAGCCCCAGCTGGCCTGGAACTCAATCTGTAGACCAGGCTGACCTTGAATACCTCTGCCTCCTGAGTGCTGGGATTAAAGGCAGTTACCACCATGCCTGGCTATTTTAATTTTTCTAACCAAAATATCCTATATTACCTATAACTCTTGGTTGATAAACTGTTAAGGATTGGATACAAATTCTCAAATTTTATCTTATTCTTTAATAATACATAATGTTTCTTATTCCTAGAATTCATTACAGTAGCACTATTGAGACTACTAGAATGCAAACTTTGGACATAAACAGTATATTACCATATCTACCTCAGTTTAATTTAAACTTTAGCACTTATCACATTTTTCTAGAATGTGTGGTCTCATCTGTATCCTCCTGTGTTTCTCTACATCACAGGTTTTGTTTTCAAGCTAAATAACCTCCTTTTCCTTCAGATGCTTTAAGGCCTCAGGTGATTCCTGGATCAGTTAAATATGCTTATTTATTCTTGGTGACTGTTTTTATAGACAACATTACAGTCCAAAGATTGGACAAGAGAATGAGAACTCTATGTTCTAAATACAGTATATTATAAAGATCAATTTATAAATAATATAACACATTTATTAATAATTTAATGCATGATAGTCTGAAAATAATTTATAGTGTTATCAATTCCAGAGCACATATTTCAACTATCATTTTTAAGATTTCAGAAATGACACTACTAGCCTACAAAATTGTTAGTGGAGAAGTATTTGTAAATTATAAAAAAAAGTTGTTTGATCTATGAGTCAGGAATTTTCTACAAAGCCAACAAGTTCTCTACTAAAATTAATAACTTGGATTTCAGACATACAGAAGCTATTGTAAAATTGTGTAATGTGTAAAATTCTAAGAAGTTACTTTCTTTCATAATTGAGAGTTGTTTACCACATTTTTACCTATAGAATCTCTGAGTTTCATAAATGCAGGTATTGTGGTTTGATAAAAGCAATTATCCCCCATTTGGATTACTAGAAGGAAAGTAGATATGTGCACCTCTTTCAAATGAAAGTAGAAATATGTACCTCTTTCACCTAGACTAAACAAAATCCCCTTAAAATTTATTTGCAAGATTTTAATATTAACTCTGATTGTGTTTTCTAATCATTGGCAGTAAATACCGAATAACCTGTAGAAATGAGCACAACACAGTAAAAAGACTCAGACCAGGGAATTATAATAACTGGGCTTAATAGCATGCACAAGACCCAGGCTCTGATCACAAGATGTGAAAAACTAACACAAATTGTTCCAGTACACATGCTGGCTTAGACTCTTAGATTTACATTTTCCATGATCTAATACTATGCACTATTCTGCCTCAATTTTCTGAACTGTAAATGGAATTATACTGCTAAACTTGCTGTGCTAATCTTACAGGTATATGAATACTGACCCTGAGAAGCCTGAGCATTGTCATATCCTCTCCAAGAAGTATATATATGTATGTATATATTAATATATATATATTATATATATTATATTATATTATTTGATTTAGAGTATATTCTTTCTATTAAATAATGAATTTCCTTATAACATCTTCATGTATATATGTAACTTAATTAGGGTACATTATTGTGGATATTCTTATATGTGTGTGTGTTTATTTATTACTACTCTATTGATACCTAAAGAATTACTTTTATGCTTGCATCTCTTTAAAGATCATGAGGCAAATGGATCTTTATTTAATATTCAAGACAAGCTTCAAGCATATATTTATATCTTCCCACATTTTTCCTAGTGATCATACTTTCAAGTGAGAATGTGTATAAGTCTCAGTTTTTACACTTATTGGGAATATATTTTAATGCTAGTATATAATTTCCTCATATGCTAAGTGATAATAAAATACTACCAAATTCATAGCATGAATAATGGAAGTAAATCAATACATATTTGTTGCTTAAGGCAATATGCAGCACATAAGAATATCTCAGGAACTTAAAATATATTTCTTGACTTTCTTGTTTTCATTTCTTCATTCTCTCCCTCCCTCTCCTCTCTTTGTTCCATCTTTATATCTATCTAACATCTATCAGCATCTTTTTGAGATAGCTGGCCTGGAAATCATTATGAAGATCACACTCTCTATTTCACAGAGATCTATCTGCCTCTCTACTTTCTCAGTGCTGAGATCAGAGGCATGCACCACCATGCCTCTTTTTTTTCCCATTTTTTCTTTATTTGTGCATGTGTGTGCTCACCTGTTTGTGCGTGCTCCTGCGTGCATGCGTGCCTGTGTGTGTGTGTGTGTGTGTGTGTGTGTGTGTGTGTGTCGTGTAGCGGCAAGGGTGTGGACATCAGATTGCAACCCCTGAGAGTTATTCTTTTCTACCATGTGAGTCCTAGAGATTAAACACGGGTCTTTAGTTATAGCTGCATGTGCCTTTAGTAACTGAAACATCATACTGCCCTCCAAAATAAACTTTTGGTGTGTGTGTAAATTTATGCAATATTAATGGTATCTTTCATATGAATTTTAACTGTTCTGAAAAGAATACTGACATACTAGACAGAAAAATGATCATGTAAATGCATTTCCAAGGTAATATTTATTTCAGATTGAAACTAATATATTATTATTCTGTTAACAAGAGAGCAATATCTGACCTATTATTCTGGTATTTTAACATAATACATTTCATTATCGATCACTACACATTCCATAAGTTCTACATTATGATAGGGGGTCTTCTCCATAAAAGTCTTTCACCATTGCCATCCTTTACATTCTATTCCTAGATTGCACCATGATGTAAATGATGGGGCAGAATTCCTTATGGGATAAAGTTATAAGAACAGCTAAAGGTTTATGTCATTTTATTCATGCACTAACTTGAGCAGAAATAGATTAACCAAAATTATGAAATAAGTTGCTACTCTCTTATCACAACAGGAATGAGATGATTGCCATGTGTTCATCATGTCTCTTCTGTTATAAATACTGGCACATAAAGATGATTACATGCTATCTGTCTGCCTGCCTTTCACTCTAAATTATACTACTAAAGTTTGTGAAGACAGCTATTTAAAGACAATGTAAAACCAGGATCAGGGGCTGCAGAGGGATGCCTCTACTGGTATAAGGTTGCCTTCGACCCGTCTCTTCGGAGGACCTGGGGTCGATCCCAGCACCCACATGGCGGACGAGATCCGTCTGAAACTCCAATTTCCAGAAGAGAACAACCCAAGTTCCAGCGGGAATCCAACACCCTCTTCTGACCTCCGTGGCATTGCACGACACGGGTGCACAGACCTGCATGCAGACAGTACATTCATACACATACAGAAACAAATAAAAATTTTAAAAAATTAATAAAAAACAGGATCAATAAGCACTAACGCAGAATATGTTGATGAAAATGATAAATCCACAATCTATGTTAACAGTAAGATGTTTATCATCAGAGATAATGGTGAGCGTAGTGTAAGCCAGAAATATGAACTTTTGAAAGCTTTTCTCCTGGCTGTAATAGTATGTACAAAATTCTTCAAATAAACTAACAAGGTATGCTGTTAGGCATCTTTTTAAAAATATTTTTAACAGTTCTGCCAAGTGATCACACCACAAAGTAATCACTTCAAAGAATATATTGCCAAATAAAAAAGCATTTTTCCCTGTCAAGTATGTGAAATCAAATGAGTGAAAACTCCATGGCTGAGTTTTTAAAGTGCTAATCTCCACAGATTCCTACAACCACTGCCATCATAGAGCTCTGTGCACACCAATCTTTCTCTACACAATACTGATCAGAATACAGTGATTTCTCCAGAATCAAATAATAATAATAATAATAATAATAATGCTCTCACATCACAGGTGCACAAACCTACATGCAGACAATATATTCATACACATAAAAATAAAATCTTTAAAAAATAATAGCAATGCTCAATTTAAAAGGCTGTATAAATAAAGGAATCTGAGTATCATTTTCCATAATTTTCTTTAGTTTTACCCTTCCTAAATTAATCTTAATAGCATTATTGTATTTTAATTTAACCAAAAGTTTAGTAGATATAAAAATGATAATACATTTATTTATAACCAAAACATATTTAGCATATTTTTTAAAAAGGTTTTCTGGCATCTTTTTTTAAAATTTTTAAAATTTTTTATATGTGTATGAATGTACTGTCTGCAGGTAGGTTTGTGCACCCGTGTCATGCAATGCCGCGGAGGTCAGAAGAGGGTCTCAGATTCCCCTGGAACTGGAGGTCTTCTGGAATTGGAGTTACAGACTGTTCTCAGCTGCCATGTGGGTGCTGGGGATCAAACCCAGGTCCTCTGCATGAGCGTCGGTACTTTTAACAGCTAGGCTATCTCTCCAGCCCCCATTTTACATATCTTACATATGTTGAAGTCCACCTGTTCCTGACATACATAGTCTGCTGCTGCTTTACTTTGTGGTTAGCATTTCATTACCTGTATATGTTACTGCTATTTTTTGTTCACTCACACAGTGTTTATTTCCATTAGATGTTAGTATGTGCCTCTGTACAGTAAGTGCAAAACAGACATTCCTTTGCATTTCTGTGGCATATAATCTTAGCACTAAAACTTTTGAGTCATATAGTAACTTATTACTATTTGTTTGTTTATTTAAAACAAGATCTCCTTGTCAACCCAGCTTGCCTTGAACTCACTGTGTAGACCAGGCTGGCATCTATCTGTGTTCGATCAAACCTTCAAGTGCTGGGCTTAAAAGTAAGTGCCATCACACCAGGTTATCTTTACCTTTTGAAAGAACTGCTAGACATTGATAAGGAGGCTGAACCATTTTTATTTTCACCAGCAATATAAGAAGCTTTCTGTTTCTTAAAACCCATAGAAAGATTTATACTGAAAGCCTTTTGCATTGTTGTTCTGGACAATATGTTTTTTATTTAATTTATTATTTTTATTTTATGTATATTAGTGTATTGCCTGCATGTATGTAAGTGTGCCTGTGTGGTACAGTGCTGTGGGATAAATTATACCTTCTTTGGAAGAGATTTATCATCAGAAGACCTGCTGCTTAGAGGGAGGATCTAAGCCTAGCTACACAATGAATTTCCTGAATTTCCTGTGATGCTGGGGTTCACAGGATATTGGTGTTCCCAAGGGAATGTAGAGAACTCTGGGACTGGGGGGGACACTATAAAAGCCTACCACACCAAGAGTGGGCTCTCTCTTGCCATTCCACCATCATGATTTAGAACACAGGATTTATGGCCCAATAAATTCTCTATCCTAAGAGTAGAGAGTGCTCTTCTTGCATTGCCTAGTAGTAATCTGGAGACCAAGAAATGGAAGAATCAGGGTGGGATGCTAGGGAGCTATATGCCTGGGTACAGGCTGTGGGCACCCCTACCCAGAGTGAAAAAATTGACCAATTTGGCAACATGATGGCAGAGTATATTTTATGGGAAAAGATGGAGGAAAATGCACAGGTAATCTTAGCCTATTGGATTGTTTCCACAGCATTCGCAGTGGCTTTTGCAGTGTCCATGACCACAAATGCATGGATCATGCACTTAGATGCAGAACTAGAGTGAAGCCAAGTGGGCAGATGGAGTCATTGGGACAAATAACCAGCTAGCCACCCATTTCTAAGTGGTACAGAGTAGCATGTTTACTTAAAGTGTGGGGGCTGCTGTGTTAATATGGAGATGTTCTGAAATCATAGAGGGCTTGGATCAGACATTGTAGGCTCTGAAAATGAAAGATCAAAAGCAGAGTGTGCAACAAGCCATGGCTGGGCTGGCCTGGATCTTGCTTAATGCTACTAAGAACATATCCCAAGAAGGAGAGATAGCCCAAAGAGAGATCAGAGATTTAAGGGAGAAGTTACAGGAAGAAAAGATTAAGTTAAGAACTTGGCCTCTGAACATGCCAGAAAGCTGCATAAAGGAGAAAAGGAGGCAGAAGTGTCAGCCTGCAGCTTTTTGCAGCTAGGAGACACAGAAGAAAAGGCAGATTATGATAAAAAGGAGAATGATGTAGGAAAAGCTTCAGATGCCCCTCAGGTTCAACCTTTAATAGAAAGAAAGGAAAAATCCCTGTCTCAGCATTCTAAAGTTGTCTTTAGTGATGGTCCAGTGTGGAAACTAAGACAATCAAGAAATACTTATCCCTAGAGTTGTTGGAATTAGGAAAAACTTATAAGCAGCTAGTGAAGGAGCTCCTCACCAACTGACTTGCAAGGCTATGGGACCTGGGAGTGGGTGGAATTATTTTTAAGTTCTGCAGAAGCAGGGAAACTGAATAATATACCCACCCACCCTGCCTTGAGGCATAAGCTTCATAGCCTGAGACAGCATAAAGGGAATAAGCACCTAATGGATTGGCTAATAAGAGCCATTAGAGACTTGTGTTTATCCTCAAAAAGGGTCCACATAAATACAAGCGGATGGAGAATGATTGGAGAGGGGCAAAAGCTACTGACAAAACTAGGTATGAGGAAAGCAATATACAGAAATCAGTTCACTGAGCCAGATAGGGATGTGTTTACTAGTGGCTTCTTCACAAGTGACAGGAATTAGAGATGGCTGAGAAACACCTTAAGAAGGTTCAAACATCACTAATTATTAGGAAATGCAAATACAAAACCACTTTACATATCATTTTACTCCAATAGACTGGCTACGGATCAAGAAACAAATGATACCCAGTTCTGGAGTGGTTGTGGGGAAGGGAAACACTCATCCACTGCTGGTGGGGAATGTAAACTCATACAGCCACTATGGAAAGCAAGTTTGGGAACCCTTGGAGAGTTTAGAATGAATTGCCCCTGACCCAGCCATACGAGTCCCTAGGCAATGTGCCCTCAAGACTCCCCCACGCAGAGATACATGCCATGGCCATGTTTATTTCAGCTCTTCACAATAGCAAGGAGTTGGAACCCACCCAAATGCCCCTCAAATGATGAGTGGATAGAGAAAATGTTTTACATCTACACAGTGGGTTCTATGCAGCAGTAAAGAAAGATGACCTAAGAGCTTCACAGGAAAATTGTTGGGACTAGAGGACATCATGCTGAGTGAATAACACAGCCCAGAAAAAACAAGACGAATGGTATCCCTCATGTGGATGTTAGTGCCAGTTACCTTAGTTGTAAGTATTTTTGTGCAATGGACCGTGAGCTTTTGTCCATAAGTAGTTGGGAGTGATATTGGAAACAACAACAACAACCAACAGAAAGGATTGCATCAACAGAACTGACTGAACAGTGAACTTCTGCTCAAAACAGTCAACTTCCACACTTCCACATGGAGAATATTTGAGAAAGACGAGAAAGATGAAAAGCATTTTTGGCAGAATTCATGGAGCTCGGGTGGGTGGGGGGATGGGGGGACATGGTCTAGATTTGATTAAAAATATAAGCAGATCTTTGGGAGTTCAAGGCCAGCCTGGTCTACAGGTGGAGTTTAGGACAGCTGAGGCTACAGGGAGCACCCGTCTCAAAAAGACCAACTATAATTATATTGTATATATATATATATATATAATATATATATATATATATATAGGAGAGAGCAGAGAGAGAGAAGGAGAGAGAGCTAAGAGGAGGAGAGTCTCTTTAAAAAAAAGAAAAAGCTTGGGGCTTGTAGATATGGCTCAATGGCTAAGAGAACCGAATAGTCAGTCTTGCAGAGGACTTTGGCATTGCCAGCTCAAGTGGTGGCTGAGAACAATTTTTAACTCCAGTTCCAGGGGAATCCAATGCCCTCTTCTGGCCTCCGTGGCATTGCATGACAAAGGTGCACCAACCTACATGGAGACAGTACACTCATACACATTAAAAAAAAAAAAGAAAGAAAGAAAAAGCTTGATTAAACAAGGACTTCCAAAGTGGTGTGAAATTTTAATGGCTGTGCCAAATACCTTGACAAGACAGTCTCTAAAGTAAGGGAGGCTTTGTAAAATCTATGTTACTTACCTTATGCTAGCATGTAAAATATGTCTGTAGAAGAGTGGAGCAACATAAAGGAGATATAAAAATGACAAAACAAAAAAGGAAGTCTGCTTGGGGCAGTAGGGGGAAAATATGGTGGCATCTATGTCAAGCTAAAGTTCTTAAAGAAAAAATTGATAAAAAGCCAAATTTGTGCTGAAAACCTGTGGAAGGCTTTAAAGCTCGAGTAATAGTTAACAAGTGATATAGAAAGAATACCTCAGGGGGCAGATATTGAATTTCCCAAGTTAAACAGACTACTTTCTTTGCTGGGAAAAATCTTGCTGGAGGTGGGAGCAGGTTGCCTGGCTGAGAAGAAGGTGTTTTGACTACAGCCAGAAATCAGGCCCAGGGCCTGACTGACCCAACTAACCAGCAAATACAGCAGAGGCAAAAAGAGACACATTTCTCCTTGGTCCTGTGCAGAGCTAGGCAACTTGAGCCAGGCCCAAGGAGTCTATGAAAACTAAAGAAATGCAGGGAGACTGCTTGTAAAAACTCCAGGATACTGAATGGTTTTGAGAAAATGACTACAGATGCTGAAGAGCTAACTAAATCAATGTCTATTTTTCATGCTATTGTAGCCAACATGGATCTTTTGAACACCAATTGGTACAAATAGATAAAATCTTCCCATGCTATGTTGGACCTGGTTGATGTTCGATTTAATACATAATGTTAATGTTTGAATGTTTTACAGATGTGACACTGGTTTGAGAGCTATCCAACACATTTGAAGAAACAAAGATAAAAAAGTAAATTCATTAAGGAAGGGGTACCAGGGCCAGGAATAACTATGGAATCCTTGATCGTTTGTGATTAAGTAAGACACACTGGTGAAGGACAGCTTTGGTACCAGGTATTCACTACCCTCTAGGGAGCTGTTGGTCAGGGAGTCTTCAGAAGCCCTTAAAACAAAGGCTATTTGCCTGTGGTCTTGGGTGCACACATAAGGCCATACTGCTGAAGAAGTAACATGGTATGAACATGAAAAAGGAAAGTGAGTTGAGACCTTGAGCTATGAATAAATGGCTGAAATTCACGATGTAGTGGCAGCCAGGTGCATGTACACACAGAGAAAATCTAATTGGATCTATGGCCCACTCCTTTGGGGGGTAGAATGCATGACTGATAACCCAAGCCTGGTACCCCCTAGTGCAGAAGAATTTATAGGCCACATTACAAAGCTGAAATTCCATGACTAAGATACTATCCAAGCATTCATGTTTGTGCCCATAGAGTAGCTTGTTAAGATAATTGTTTGTTTAGATGCCTGTACTTTTTTCCTATTTGTGTTTTTATTAGTGGAGATAAGAAGATACCTCATTGAGCCACCAGCCTATTGAAGACAGGACTTGAACATACCAGAGAGGTTGATGTAACATCTCAGAGACTTTCTCCCTCTCCCTCCCTACCAAGGCTCAGGGACATTAGCTGAGGAAGTTGGTGCATCCAGTTTGTAAGGGCCAAAGAAGCAGGAGCAGTGTGGGACAAATTAAGTCTTCTTTGGAATGGATTTATCACTGTACAAACTGAGTACTTAGAGAAAGGAGGTAAGGGCAAAGCCAAGCTGGGCAGCAAGTTTACTCTGATGATGGGTCTCATGTGATGTTGGCATTCCTAAGGGAATTCAGAGAATTCTGGGACTCTGGGGGCAGGGATATAATAGCCCACCACTCAAGACTGGGCTCTCTCTTTCCATTCCACCATTATGGGCATAAAACATGGAATTTATGTCAGTAATCTAGGCAGCCATGTTGAAAAAGGGGAACCTGCTGTACCACGTGGCTCCTGTGAGTGCATGTTCTCCTCTAACACTTTTTAGGCAAGCCCAATAAATTCTCTGGTCTAATATTGGAGAATTCTCTCCAAAGTTTACCTAGTAACTGAGGAACTGGGAAGCTGAAGAGGCAGGGAAGGATGGCAGGATGCTGCATGCCTGGGTACTTGCTGTGGGTGCCCCCACCTCGGGAGGAAAATTCTCTATGACAAATGCATACAGTGGTCAGAAAAGGGCATCAGATACCCCAGAAATGGAGTTACAGATGCTTATTAGCTTCCATGGGTAATTTCCTCCTTTTCAAATGTTGGTCTCTCTCTTCATTGTTTCCACCAACTTGTCAGGTTATGCCCCAGCTGTGTAGTGCATTGTGTTCACTTTAAATTGTTGAGTAAATAGGTTTCAAGAAGTGGTTTCAGTTCATGTAGAGATAGCTTCAACTTCTGAGTTGAGGTTTTACTATTGAGTCCACAATGTCACCTATATCAGCTAGAGGGTTGGATAGTGTTAGATGAACAGGTGGGCTAGTCATATAGGCTGGGGAGTTCACAGGTCTGGGGCAGGGATGGATGCAAGTGACTGGGAGAGGCCTGAGAGCTTGGGTAGTGGTTTGGCCACATCGATTTATAACTTTTGTCATTTTAACAATTCCAAAGATTGATGAAAATACCCTAAGCAGGAATGATACTCAAACTTATTGAGTCCTGTTTCATCATGTGACTGATATTAAATTCAAATTGTCAATAGTCATATCTTTCCTTAAAATAGAATATCAAAAGAATTAAGAATATTCCCAGGTTGTGTGTATTCCATCCTCCTCTAAGATTCTTAAATATATAATCTTTTTCCAAAACACACCCTGTGTCACACATTTAAACTGAAAAGAAAGAGTTGGGTAGCTTTCATTTCCCTTGCCCAATCACCCTTTACCTAGGTTTGGTTTTTCTGTTCTAGCAATGTTAAGACATTTCCTTAGGCCTAAAAAGTAACCTCTCTAAGACATTTCTGGAATTAATTCTTGAAAGAACAACTATTATTCTATGAGAGAAAATAGTTGTGTTCATCCCGTGTATTCTTTCTTGGTAATAAAACATTCTGTAGACAGTTCACAAGGAAATAGTAATAATAAGTAAAGTCTCTGAGCCAATATGTGTCCCTGGTCTTATTCCTCATTCATGGACACAAAAACCTTGGAATCCAAGAGAGTGGACTCCAGTACCCTTCTATAACAGTTTGACAAGCTGACAGCCATGAGGTAAGGTCTCTGCTCCTAATCTCTTAAAAACTTTCATCCTGGGCTGGAGAGATGGCCTAGTGGTTAAGAGCACCGACCGCTCTTACAGAGGACCCGGGTTCGATCCCCAGCACCCACATGGTGGCCAAGAACCATATGAAACTCCAATTCCAGGAGAACTCCAGTTCCAGGGGAATCCGACACCCTCTTCTGACCTCCACGGCATTGCACGACGCCGGTGCACAAACCTGCATGCAGACAGTACATTCATACACATACAAAAATAAATAAAATTAAAAAAAAAAACTTTCACTCTGAAGGCACATGAGAGGATCAGAAAATGCTTTTCTTCTCATTCATCTCACTACTCAGTCAGCTTCCTTCCTTCCTAACCTTTTCATGTCCCCCTTGAATCTCAGCAAGTGTTCAAATGATTCCAACATCTACCTGTATCAACATTGGGGCCATTTTTTCCCATTACTGTCATAATATTAAATTTTACTCTGGCCTTTGTTTTTGTGTGTTTGGTTTTGAAATCTCAATATTTCAGGTTGAAAATTCCTCAAATTTCAGGTGGAACCCCATTAGTACACTTCTAAAATAATCTTATTCTCTATTATCTATGTGCTAGATAGTTTTGGAATTTTCATTCATTCATTACCTTTCAATCCAGAGTTTCATATGTATTTTCCCCCTGATCTTGTGTTTTATGACTGCTAAAGCACATAGTGCTAAGCTCTCATGTTTTCACTGTATTCATAACTTTAGGAACAAGAGATTTCCCAGTTTAGTTTAGCACCTATTAGCTTTTAATCTTCCGACAGATAAAATTAATCATTCATTTTCCTCGTCAATCCTGAGGAAAAAATAAAGTTAATCTATTTACTCAATTTCAAATATCTTATTTTGCTGCCCATCTTTTCAGTTCACACTCCATCAAGAGTTAATCTTGAATAAATACAGCTCAGCTGATACTACCATGAATCCCCATTTTAGTAAGCTATTCACCTTTCTATGTGTCCATTCCCCTTCATATTTCGATGAGACTCAATGGCTACTGCTATTTCAGGTGTGCCCCCCTTCTTTCATTTACCCTTTTGGGGAAGACAACAGGGCCTCCCCTTAGTCGCAGCTGGCCTGGAGCTCACTATGTAGACCAGGCTGGCCTTGAACTCACAGAGATCCTCCTGCCTCTGCCTCCTGAGTGCTGGGATTAAAGACCTGTGCCACCATGCCCAGTTTGGATGCTATCTCTTATAGAGCAAAATTATTCCTCTTTTTTTCCTTCAAACCTCTGTTTCATGTTGTGGGTTTATGAATGTTTATTTCAGAGTCATTGAAATGACACCATTAAGAGAGGATTTTTTTCGTCCCCCACTACTATTGTTCAACCCCCCAATCTCACTCCTTATGTCTCTCTCTTCTCTCCTCATATATATCCTCTCTGATCCTCCATAGAACCACCCCTCACCTTATGTATTATATACTTCACTTCATCTGCTCTAGAATATTGCAAAAATAGTGCTCTTTGCTGTAATTATGATCATCTTGAACTAAAACATTTCCTCTGAACATACAGATAGATATTGTGTTAAATATATTACATTTCAGAGTTTATTATGAAAGAATAGAGAAACTAATTTTTACATTATTACATAAAGTAAAGAGCATTATAATCTTACTGTCTGGCATCTTTCTCCTTCTGCTTCTACTGGTCTTCCTCTTCTCAGTCTTTCAACTTGTGATGCAACTTCTGTAATACTACTCTCTTTTCTATTGCTGTGCTATGTCTAGGAGTTACCAGGCTAATTGCCTTGATCAGCTTCACTTTGCTGTTTGGTAAACTCCCTCGCCCTTTATAAGCACATTCTTGGCCATAAGGAATAAGGCATTCTTTGGAAAATGGTCACTTTTATGAGAGATTACTGGTCTTAGACTTTATAAAACAAAATTTCCCTAAAGATTTATTTGAATATCCAGGTTTTCAAAATTGGATCAGGTTAATTTTTTTTATTTAATTTGATTTTACTGTTTACAAGTTTAATTGGGTGTGTTCATTGTACAAGGCACTTCATGATAAAGTCTTCATACACATATGTGTTGCCTACTGAGCAGGTCCTGCCTATAAGTCCCATTACTTCCTCTTCAGAGTTCAGCATTTACTCTCATATGTGATTCATTTTAGAAATGATAAATTCACATAATGGATAATCACAGCTATAAAGAATTCATACTTCCATGAATGATAAATGAATTAAGATTTGAATATAAGATGCAGCTCTAATTCATAATAACACCATTAGCTAAATATATTATCAACTTGAATAAGAGTTCTGCATATTTCTGTTCATTGTTCACATATCTACCTGTGTGACTCAGGCTCTACCTATCTGTGTCCTATCTTTTTTTTTGCATGCACAAATAGCTATTAATCTATTATTGCTGGCTTATCTGCCTCACTGTTTACCTTGCCTTCTAAAATTGTAATTTATGATCTAAAATATATGTAAATAGGAAATATTTCAAACTAGTTATATAGATCATATGGCTTAGAACATGCTTTCTGAAATACTGGAAAGACTGAAACTGAAGGGTAAACTGAACTCAGGAGTTCAAGGACAGGTTAGGACATTGTAAGACCTGATCTCATAAAGATTAGCTGCCTAATATTAATTTTTGTTAACAAATATGTGAATTGTTTATGATTTAAATAATATTTTGTCTTCTTGGGATTTCTATGAATACCACTCTGATGAAGTTTTGCTATAAAATATTCAAATTATCAAAAACAAATTAAAAAAATTATTTAGTTACTTTTGAATATTTTAATTGAATTTTTGTGTATTTTACACACAGCATCTTAGTAATCTTTATATTCCACTCTAGTCTTTAATCTCCAATAGTCCCTGTTCTAGTTTCTCTTCAATTGCTGCACAACACATTCAGACCAATAGGAACCTGGGGAGGAAAGAGTTTATTAGTCTTACATGGCTTGGGTCATTGTTCATCACTTATGGAGCCCAAGGTAAGAATTCAGGGCAGGAACCTGGAGGCAGGAGCTGAAGCACAGGACATGGACGTACACCTCTTACTGGCTTGCTTCCCTGGCTTATGCTTAGCCTGCTTTCTTTATTTTTTTAACATTTATTTCACTTTTATTAAGTGGAAAAAGATTTTATTGTGGGAAAACTTGTACATGTATTCCTTTCCAGCACATTATTTAAGCTTACTACATTTGGAATTGATATTTTGAAGTTATGTGCACTTCATACATTGTTACTCAGTCAAATCTATGTCTTCCATGCCCCACACCCCACCCGAGTTCATGTACCCTGCTATCCCTGCCCTGAATCTTTTTCTGATTCTTTTCAAAGTTTCTTCAAAGCAGAGGATTATTGTCCTTGGGGGAACTTTACTGTTTCAGTCAGTTCCCTGTCCCTATTCCTCTGCTTTTGTTCCCTCCAATCTGTACCACTTCAACATATGCATATATGCACACCACACCTATACTAAAATTATATCATCTGTACACAAACTGTCATTTCCATATCATATTTCAGGATTCACGTATGCTTACCTGTCCTCCACCCATATACCAAGATTCCAAAATCTAAAATATAAGTGGTGGGTTAATTCTAGAGACTGTTAACGAGTAACATTATCAGAGCACATATGATTTCAGGGAAGGAAAGGGGTATATAATGTTGATGTTGCTCAGTTTGCCTTACAACTCTGTGGTTGGTGGTAGCATCCAGAAATGAGGGATACCATTCATCATTTGCTTTTTTGGGACTATGTTATATCACATAACATATCCTCTAGTTCCATCCATTTACCTGCAAAGTTCATGCCATCTTTCTTTACTGCTGCTTAGAATTCCATTGTGTAGATGTACCACATTTTCTCTATCCACTCATTGATTGATGGGCATTCATGTTGGTTCCAGCTCTTTGCTATTGTGAAGAGGGCTGCAATGAACATGGCTGTGCATGCATCTCTGTGGTAGGATGAGTCTTGTCCGTATATACCCAGGAGAGGTATGGCTGGGTCAGGTGGTAAGCTCATCTTCAGCCTCTTCAGAGTTCTCTATACTCAAAGAAATCAAGGACTATAAAGAACAAATCAAGGAAATCAAGAGTAATATAAAATTAAAGGAGGAAACTGTCAATTCCTAAACATAAAAACGACTGGGAGAAAAATGCAGGATAGTTATGGCAGAATGCATAATCTGGGGTGGGGTGGGGGAAGGGAAAGGTGACTATAAACATGTCTAAACTGAACTGAGAAATGATGTCCGAAATACACAAAACATCAATAAAAGCATTATAGAAAAGAATGGTTTCACACATAAAAAAANAAAAAAAAAAAAAAAAAAAAAAAAAAAAAAAAAAAAAAGGTCATGACTATAAGAAGCAAATCAGCCTGCTTTGTTGATAGTACGAGAAGAACGTCAAGAGGTGGCATCGACCCACAGAGGCTCGCCCTCCACATCACAACAACAATCAGAAAATACCCCCACAGACATGTCCACAATACATTCCGTGGGAGCTAAGTTTCCAAATGAAGTTCCCTCACATCCAGTTGTGAAGTTGCCGACTCCAGCACAGCACGGCCACTGGATTCCAGTGCATTCTGTCATTTATGATTACACCTATTATGGTGAATAGAAAGTTGTGTTTTCCGAGCCTCCCCAGTGCAAACTTCACCCACTGGGGGCCTAGACAGCCCTTTTAGAGCGTTGCCTTTCAAAGAAGAGCAACTTTTCTCGACACCATCAGTAACCATCTTCCCAATAGTTCTTTGGCAAAGATTTTGGTCTTGTTAGGTTTATTCGAACCCAAGTCCAAAAATCCCCGCACCGACAAAGGAACAGCAAAGAATGCAATATGCAAACGGGTGTTTATTGTGAGGCTGGCTATCCAGGGTCAAGCCTCCTTTCCCGACGCGCAGGTCAGGATAAGCTAGGAAAGACCCTGAACCAAGGAGTCGGGTTACATTTATAGGTCCTTCAGGCCTTTGTCCTGAGCCCGCGGTTTTTTTTTTGTTTTTTTTTTTTTTGGCCAATCATTTGTATGTAGCACATACAAGTGTAAGCTAGCAAGTTAGACTGCCCATCCGATTAATCCAATGGCTGAACAATTTAACATTGCATAGTTTCCTTTTTCCTTCCTGCTCAGCATTGAAACCTTCCAACTCTCACATAGATAACAGCTTTGAACATTTACTTGTGGGCAGGGTTAAGCGAGCCATGAGTAAGCTACTTTGGGCTGTAATTAGAAACTTTCCTCCTGACGGCCTGGTTTCTCTCAGCACGTCCATTGGGGTTTGTCCTTACATTCCCATGATGTCCGGTTCCACAGTTCTATGTTGCGGTTTTTTTTCTGCTTGAGTTTACATGGGTCTTGTGCATGTTAACATCTTTGCTGTGGGTGTCATATGATCAAGGTCTTAGAAACATTTAGGACTCTATTCATATGGTAATGCATCTCCTCCACTGGCTCTTACAATCTTTCCACACCCTCTTCCACAATGGTTCCTGAGCCCTGGGAAGGTAAAGTTTAATAGAGGAGTCATGTGTATGAGTGTATTGCCTGCATGATGTAAGTGTGCCTGTGTCATGCAGTTCCTCAAGAGGTTGAAAGGGGTTCTAACATTCCCTGGAACTGAAGTTAAGAAAATTATTATCCACCGTGTGGATGCTAGTAGCCAAACTCAGTTCTGCTATAGTACACAGTGCTCCTAACGTCTTAGCCATCTCTCCAAGCATAACTAAGATAAATTTTATAAAATGAAACTTACTCATTCAAGTCTACTCAAAGCATTCATACTGAAATATATCATAAATCAAATATTTTAAGATAAACATCTCCAAGAAATTATCTGTTCAAAGCTTTTAATATTTGCAATGCTGAATTGCAAAATATTGGGTTTTCAGAAGGTTTTCCTAAAATATCATTAATGATAAAAAGAAGAAAATTTTAATGATTAGTCTCAAAATTGTTTTTAAAGTTATATAGTGGACTCATTATAAACTAAAAGTTAATAAAAAAGAATAAAAACCCTCATATAGATAAGAATACACATCAGTCAAGAAAATCTTGAAATATACACACAAATTCAAAGTCTCAAATTATTTTCAAATAACAGAGGACCTGGGTTTGATCCCCAGCACCCACATGGCGGCTGAGAACTGTCTAACTCCAATTCCAGGAGAATCCAGTTCCAGGGGAATCCGATGCCCTCTTCTGACCTCCGTGGCATTGCACGACACGGGTGCACAAACCTACATGCAGACAATACATTCATACACATAGAAAATAAAAAAATAAAATAAAATAATTTAAAAACAAACAAATGGGCTCAATTATCATTGACTCTTACTATAAATATATACTCGATTAAAATATTTTGACTATACAGCAAAAGAAAACCAAAATGTTAAATTAGAATACATGTTTGTGAGTGGGGATAAACATCAGTGGCAAAATATTTGCTTAATATTTGTAAGACCCTAGATCAATCCCTAGTATGATAAAAATAAATAAAATAAAATACATTTGTAAAATTTTTGTGAGGGGGGTAAAGAGATGGCTCATTAGCTAAGAGCACTGGCTGCTCTTGCAGAGGACACAGGTTCAATTCCCAGTACCCATTTGGTGACTAACAACAATAAGTCAGTCCAATGCCCTCTTCTCACCTCCATGGGCATTTCAGACAAGGTTGTACTTGCATAAATGCAGGCAATGCATTCACACCTATAAAACAAAAGTGATAAATAAAATATTTAAAAATTATGAAGTGTTGCTGCTACTTATATATTCTTGGAAATATGTTTCAAAAATCACCAATATGATTTTCTTTGTTAGTAACTAAAATAGTGCTTATTATAAAATTTGTCAAGCTGAATAATTAATCTGGAACTCACAGAGATCTGCCTGCTTCTGTTTCCTGAATGCTATGATTTAAACCTTGGACCACTATGCTGGCCTATCCCTCTTATCTGAACTCATTGATTATAGAGTCTAAATCATTAACAGTGGTAACATGTGTAGCATGTTGCAAATGTCTGATAAATTATTATTTTAATGAAAAATTAATGTGTATGAGTGTTATGCCTACTTGAATATAAGTGTATACCTGTCATGTAATACCCTGTGGAGGCCATAAGAGGGGTTTGGGTCTATATTACATCTATACTCAATTTATTTTAACACATGTAATTCAATAAATAATTAGGATAATTTATGATATATTAATTTTAACATTCTCTTCAGATTAATTAGTATAATTATAAGATTACACAATTAAACAAAATTTAATCTTCAAACATTATTCCATAAATATTTTCTATCATTATTTTTTTAATTAAGGAGAGGCCTAGAGATTTACAAGAAAATAACAGAAAGAGTGAGATCAAAATGATTAAGGTGAGGCCTAGAGATTTACAAGAAAAGAACAGAAAGAGTACCTTCAGAACAAGACCACACTCAGCTAAGTCTCCAACTTTTGAAAGGAAAATACTGAAGGGTTTTCTACTCCAACAAGTCCAGGGCAGAGAAAAACTGAATATTGTTGAAGTAGACCAGGGTCCAACCCAAAGGTGCAACCAAACTTAGCAGTTTCATTCATGTGGTGCTGGCTTTAGAGGCATGAAGAATGCAAGAGGGAAGGGGTGATCACTTTTCCTCCAAGGTTTCAAAGGCCAGACAGAGTGCAGCAGGAACATCCCTGCATAAAGAAGGCCCTGATAGGCCATTGTGTGAAGTGGTGAATGTGAAGCCTGGTCAGCAATGGAGACCAGAAGAAGACATTCGAGATGCCAGAGCTGTGAGCTATTTGCCAAAGAGAGCCGCATACAGGAAGTGGCACCAGCCTAGGAAAGAGATGTATGCTGCATGCAAAGCTGGAAGAGGTAAGCCATCTCAGCCCTTTGGAAGTAAAGTCCCAGAAGTTGCACATGTAGCTACTGGACTTGGTGTTTGCCCTGCTGGTTTTTGGTCTTGTTTAATCCTATATTTCCTCACTGTGCCTTTGTTCCTCCTTTTTGGAATGGGAATGTGTATTCGGTTCCACTGTATGTTGGGAGTATGTAATATGTCTTTTGATTTCACAGGAGCTTACAGTTAAGCGATTGGCCTGGGTCTCAGAAGAGACTTTGGACTGTAGACTTTTGAATAGTATTGACACCAGTAAAGACAATGGAGATTTTCAAGTTTAGACCAAATACATTTTGCATTTTAAATGTTTATGAGCCTATAGGATCCAAGGAGTGGAATGTGGTGGTTTGAATGAGAATGTCCCCTATAGGCTTCAAGTATTTTGTCCCCGGTTGGTGGCACTGTTTTAGGAGGTCTTGGACAGTATGGCCCTGCTAAAGGAAGTACCTCACTGGAGGAGGGGTTAGAGCTTTCAAAAAGCCTTGCCATTCTCCAGTTGTGCTCCCTAATTCCTGTGCTGACTTGAAGATGTGAACCTTGGCTTTCTGCTGCAGCTCCTGTCACCATGCCTCCCCACCGTGTTGGACTCTAATTCCCTGGAACCACCAATTCCTAAGCTCAAATAAACTCTTCCTTTTATAAGATCCCTTGGTCATGGTGGTTTGATCACCATAACAGAAAAGTGACTAATATACCTATGGTTTCTGGGAGGAGCAATGTCTCCCGTTAAAGGGTGACTCCTTGTAATCTCTTTTTATATCTTATGTGCGTATACTTCCATTCATCTGTAATTTATGTCTGGTGGTCCTTTAAATGTTCATTATGCTTGTGCTGCCTTCAACTAGATGTTCTTCTCCTTGGACCAGGGCTCTCAGCTTCACAAAGCTGCAAGACTCAGGACTGTCCCTGGCCAGCCAGCTGACAATCCTAGCTTGAGCTCTAGCACAGAGGATGAGGGAATGGTGGGAAGCAAGACCTGGAGAGAAAAAGAAGACAAGACTTGAAAGACTGGGAGGAAAAGACTGGATTTATTGATGCCAGTAATGTGTTTATGTATTAAAGCTACTGTGCTCTGGGCAAGGAAGTAGGGGCAGGAGGGTGTGAATGAGGAGAAGGGCAGTGGGAGCCATCTTGGCTTCTAGTGGGGGCAGCAGGACTCCAGGTTGTGTGTATAGTAAACTGGAGGTGTGACATCTGCTGGTTGCTTTGTTTTAAACCATATGTGTCAAATAACTAATTAGCATTTATATTACTACATTAGAATATATGATAAAATATCATTTCTTTCCCATTTCAAATCTTGATACTTTTCATTTTATCTTGAAGGGTAATTATAATTTATGTAAACTTTGACCTAATTTATTTTATTTGATTACCTCTCAATTTTCCATATGATGTATCAGTGACAAACTCAAATTTGAACTACAGAGGATAGTAGATGTTTTGTGTCAAAACAAGTGTTGTCTCTTCTGTGTTTTGTTGCCTCTGTGTAATGACTACAATTATGAATGGTGAAGGTGTGTCTTAAAATATACTCTTTTCTCACAAATAATTTTTTTTAAATTGTCTTCACTTTTATTAAGATAAAACATCCTGAAAATGTTTAACTTTTAATATAGGTAAAGGCAAAAATAAATTCTATTATCCAATATGCACATAATAGTCACTTGACTCTTCCCTTAGTTGAATGATTCCCAATTAACAGTTGTTTTGCCCCTTAAACATTCTTATGATTTCAAAGAGATTCCTTAGCTTTTGCTTACAGATTTTTTTACAATTAGAAATCTTCTCATGCCAAAATATTTCCTTGCAAACTAAGCCATTTTTAAATCTTCTACTAAACTTAGTCACCTTAATGACATTGTTGAGCCTTAAATATGAATGTCCCACATTCTTAATAAATGAAAACAGTTATCCATAAGTTTCAATGACAGAAAACCCAAAGGACCACAGACTGTCAATGTACTTATAATATAGATAAGGCTTCAATTGTATTTTTAGTTTCCATTTCACCCATAGACTTGAAAGTGTTAAACCTCTTCATATTTCTTTTATTTTCTTTCTTCCTTAATTTTTATTTGACCAAAAAGTAGTACACATAGACAATAAACATAAGGAGTGTCCATATAAACCCAATGAGTTAACATCTGAGTCCAATTTTTGTACAACCTAGTGTCTCCAAGTATAGCCGAAGAGGTTTGCTTACACAAAAATGTTGATCAACTTAAAAAGACATCACGTCCGTTTTTGCTATGATCTCACAATCCATCCCCTGTTCTTGGCCCTTACAATCCAGCACACCCACATCTTCCACAGGAGTCCCTGGGCTTTGGAGGGAAAGGTGAAAGAGTGAGTGATAGAAGATCTATTTTTTTTTTCTCTGAGATGACACGTCAAGCTCTTGGGACAGTCTAAGTTCTGTTTGCATTATACTGATGGGTTGTTTTGTACTCTCCTTTTAATTCTAGTAATAAAACAGAAATAGAAACACATATTAAAGATCATAACGGGCTACTCTATGGTCACAAGCACATATGCTTGGATAATATCTTGGTTGGGACATTATAACTCTTTGACAAAGGAATGTAAATAGCTTTCTTTTTTATATAATGCTTTTATTGATGTTTTGTGTATGTCAGACATCGTTTCTCAATTCAGTTTAGACATATTCCCTTTTGCCTTCCCCCACCCCACCCCAGATCATGGATTCTGCCATAATTGTCCTGCATCTTTCTCTCAGTCTTTTTTATGTTTAGAGATTCACATTTTTCTCATTTAATTTCATATTACTCTAAAATATGAATACATACTTTCCACTCATATACAGTAATTACAGAGACTGAAAGTAAGTGGTGGATCAATTCTACAGCCAGTTAAGAGATTTACATTATAACAACATAGTTGCTTTCAGATAAACAGAAATATAACAATAATTTTGTTCAGCTTGCCTTTCATCTGGAGATTTGGTGTTAGCATCCACAAATCAGGGAGACCATTCGCCTCTTGTTTTTCTGGGACTGTGTTATGTCACTTAGAATAATGGCTTCGAGTTCCACCCATTAACCTGCAAAGTTCATGATATCATCTTTCTTTACTGTTGAGTAGTACTCCATTGTGTAGATGCACCATATATATATAGATCCACTTGTCAGTTGAGGGGCATTTGAGTTGGTTCCAGCTCTTTGCTGTTGTGAAGAGAGTTGCAATGAACATGGATGTGCATGTATCTTTGCAGTAGGATGAGTCTTGTGGGTATATACTCAAGAGAGGTATGACTGGGTCAGGTGGTAGACTCATTTTGAGTATTTTAAGTGTTCTCCACACTGCTTTCCATAATGGTTGTACAAGTTTACATTCCTACCAGCAGTGGATGAGTGTTCCCCTTTCTCCACAACCTCTTCAGCATTTGGGGTCTGTTTTCTTGATCTTAGCCAGTTGTATCAGAGTGAGATGATATCTGAGAGTGGTTTTAATTTGCATTTCCTCAGTTATTAATGATGTTTGAACACTTTTTAAGCTGTTTCTCAGCCATATTTACTTCCTCAATGGTGAAGTTTCTCCTCAGCTCTTTACTCCATCTTTTAAGTAGGTCATGTGCTCGATAAAGTCTCCTGACATTAGGGGGCACCAAGGCTACACTGTCAGCCACGTTTCATACCCTAAGAGGGAGCGAGCCATGTATCAAAATTCTTTCTGCGTGTACACTTGCCAGAGTGCCACTATTGCACTGGAGAATACTTGATCCTCCAGTTAGAAAAAAGAAATTCAGGGTAGTAATCTTCTGAACAAAGAGCCCGATTCCTGAGTCTCAAGAAATAAACTGAACACCATGTGCAGGAATAAGAATTTTCAGAATAATCATTTTCTGAAGGCCTGACTAAAGAATGTTTTCAGGAAGAAAAAAATCCCCTGCCACAAATTTTATTATAACCATACATCAAATAAATTATAGAAGCAGTGTTCTTATAGCTTAGAAGGCATCTTTCTTTTAACTTAATTTCATGTTATACAAAACTTAAATGTTTCACATTTTTACTATGAACCAATACCTTACTTTTATTTTTAAAGCACATATTAATCAAAAAATGTTACATTACCGACTATTTGTATTCACTGTGTTTACAGTACCACACAAGAGTTCCTTTTCAGTGAGAGGAGCATTAAATCTAATTAGATAGTTTATGATTTTCCTCCAGGGGAATGCGTCATGACTGCACCAATGGAGAAACTTTCATTGGTTTATCATTGCTGTGGTTCATAGACTTTGCAGCTGGGTAAAATCATTGACTGATTTTCTCCCTTGGCAAAGTGCTTACTATCTTCCCATACTATGTGATATATTCATCAGGAAGGAGGATTCCAGGTCAGTTCCAGTTCAGTTGCTCCCCGAAAATGTCAAGTCTTCAGCAATAAGGTATTAACTTCAAGTTCTGGGAGACAACTAAGGGCTATGGCAAATGCCTCTATTATTTTGGGAGTCTTGTGGACTACTTTGACCAACAATTTGAAGGACACTTTTCCTTTCCTTCCCCAATGTTTTTAGTTATGTAGCCTTCAGCTATCCACTGATGACTCTCAAATGCTCACACATATATGTGTAACATGCATTTTCAGTAGGCTTTTAAACTAATATTTTCCCTATAGTTTTCCACATAACCTCACATTACCTAAACATTATGTATTTTTCTCTTCTCTCTGGCCCCCTGTATTGACCTCCTATTCCCTCTCCAGTTAAAATGCCCTGGCTTTCCCTATTTCCTGCTTGATAACATCTGTCTCCTATTAGCGACTTGTCTTGGGCTCCTTCTACTCTTCTACCCACAAGGTTCCATTTCACTTGGCTCCTGCAGTTTTGTCAGTATATTCTCCTATCTAATGATTTGAATCTAGGATCCACAAATGAGAGAAAAGAATTACTACTTGTTCCTTTGAATCAATGTTGTTTCAGTTAGTATAATAGTTTATATTTCTGCAAATTTACCTGAAAATATCATTATTTCCTTCTTTACAGTGGACTAGCAATCAATTATGTAAATGTATCACATTTTCTTTCTCCATGGTTGAGGGGCATTTGTGTTGTTTCCATTTCTTAGCTACTATAAATTTTAAAAAAAGCAGCAAAAAGTGGGCTGAACAGGTATCTCTTTAGTAGTATATATAATCCTTTGACTATATGACAAGAAATAGTATACCAGTATCTTAAGTTCTCCACACTGATTTCCATAGTGGTTGCACAATTTTCCAATCCCAACAGCCAGGAGTCAGGACTCCCCGTTTCACAAATCCCTGCTGGCAGTTATTGGCAGCACTTTTCATGATCTTAGTCATTTTGATTGGGGTAGGACGAAATACTAAATTGAGTTTAAGCTGTATTTCCCTAACTTTTAAGTATGTTGGAAATCTCTTAAGTTGTTTCTTAATAGTTTTAATTATTCTTCCTTTGAGAACTCTCTATGCAGATACATGGCCCATTTTTAAAATTAAAATATTTGTTTGCTTGATCCTTTGTTTTGTGAGTTATTTTTATAATCCAGATAATAATCCTCTATTACACGTGCTGGTGGTAAAGATTTCCTTCCAGTCTTTAGGTTTCCTCTTCACATAATTGATTGTTTTCTTTGATGCACAAAAGCTTCTAAGTTTAGTGAATCTCATTTAATTGATCTTAATCCCTAAGCAAATAAAAGTCTTCCTATACCAATATCTTATAGGGTAATAACTATATTTTCTCCTAATGGGTTTAAAGAATTTGGAGATTCACACTGAGGTCATTGACACATTTGGATTGATTTTCTGTTCATGGTTATAGGTATGGATCTAATTTCTATTTTCTACTTGTGTAGATTCAGTTCTGACAGGTCCACCATCTGTTTGGTTAAAGATGCTTTCTTTACTGTGTATTCTTGGCACTATTACCACATGCCATATGTCTAAAATTATTTACATTCATATTTGGGACTTTTATTTTGTTACACTGATCTATATCTCTGTTTCTAAGCCAATATCATACTGATTTTTATTATTATATCACTGAAATACAGTTTGAAATCTAGTACAGTAATCCCTCAAGACTTGCACTTTGTGCTGAGGTTTGGTTTGCCTATCCAGGTTTTTTAGTGATTCCATATAAAATTTATGATATCTGGGAAAATGTTATGATGTTTTTGATTGAGATTACATTGAATATATAAATTGTTCTTGGTAGGGTGGTATTTTTACCAACATTAATTCAACCAATCAATGAACATGGGAAGTCTTTCCATCACCTAATGTCTTGCTCAATCTCTCTTCAAAATTTGATATTTTGTGGTATAAATCTTTAATGTCTTATATTAGATTCATCAGTAAATATTTTATTATTTTTGAAGCTCTTTGGAATACAAGTGTGTCTGTCATCTCTTTCTCTAACTTCTTATTGGTATATAGAAGATCTAGTGGCTTTTGTTATTTGATTTTTTAATCTGACACATGCTGTAAATATTGATCATTTCTAATTTTCTGGTCCACGTTTTGGGTGTCTTATGCCATATTGTATATAAATAGGGATAACTTGACCTCATCTTTTCCAATTAATACTCCAACTAATTTCCTTCTGTTAATATCAATGCTCTATCTCAGTTTTCAAGCACTATAATGAAAAAGTAGTGGTGTTAGTAGACAATCTTATCTGATTCATGATTTTAATAATAATACTTTGAGTTTTTCTCAGTTTAAAATGATGTTGGCTGTGGATTTGTTATACAGTTTTTTTTAACATTTTTTATTGATGCTTTGTGCATTTCATACATCATTTTCCAATTCAGTTCAGGCATATTTCCCTTTCCCTTACCCCCCACCCCCACCCCAACTCAGATCATGCATTTTGCCATAACTGTCCTGCATATTTCTCTCAGTTTTTTTTCCATTTTTTAGCTATAAGTGATAATCCATGAGTAAAGCATCCTCATGTAAAACCAGTTTGCAGGCTGTTGTGCCCAAACCCCCACAGCCCCGCCTTCCAGCGGGGGGTGAGGGGTTGTATGTTCAATCAAGTTGATCAAATGAGTGTCCAGACTACATTGCTGCTGTAGTTTCACCATTCACCCCAATCGCAGCCCTTACATTCTACCACGCCCCCTCTTCCGCAGATTATTCCCTAGGCTTAGAAAAGGGGCACAGGTGGATGAGAAGCAAAACAGTCCACTCTCTCTGGAGCTGTTGTCTTGGACTCTGGTCAATTCTGGCTGTTTCCTTTCATGGGCTGGCAGTTTGTCCAGGAATAACCTTTCGATCCTACTGCAAAGTTCAGTCTTAATTCTTTATATAACCTTAATTATGCTGAAATATATTCTTTATGTTTTAATTTTTCCTTCAGAAAAATCAAGATAAATTTTCATCATTAAATCTTATTCCTAACAGTTGAGTTAGCAAGTGTCACAGCAATTTTTTTGATCTTTTTGAGACAAGGTTTCCCTGTAGCCCCAGCTGTCCTGGTACTCACTCTGTAGCACATACTGGCTTTGAGCTAACAGAGATCCACCTTCCTTTGTCTCCCAAGCGCTGGGACTACAGGCATGGCCACCATGCCTGGCTAGCAATTTCTTTGTTGCCTTACACTCACAAGAAAAAAAAAAAAAGAATAAGGATGAAACACTCAATAGAAACTGGAACAGTGGCTATCATTGATAACTTACTACAATGTCAAGAGAAGATTTTATCATATCACCTGTTGATTCAAGCTACTTGAATAATTAAAGTTTCCATGCTCATGAAAATTCTACTTATCATTTATGGGTAATCTAGGCTGTCTTCTTTTCAAAATGTTCTTTAAATATCCACAAGCTCAATAGATTTGAAGTTTGTCTATTCAAATTTCAGAGGGGGTAGGAACTTGGTGCTTGTTTAGCATGCTTAGTAAGATATTATTTTCTTCTACTCAGTAGAATATTATGAAAGTTAAAAAAATCTCCATGGACACAAGTGATATTAATCTATGTGAACAGCATCTTCCCAATAAGATGTTATATGAAAATATAACTTCACTCTCTACTTTTGGATTTCATCAGTCTCTTAATTTGATCTAAGCCTCAGCAAACTATGTAATCTTTTACTCCTTTCAGTGAAATGGAAGCCATCACATTCAAGAATCCCTTATAGAATACATGCACATATGCTTGCACACCACATACCTGCACATACATGTACACACCTACTAGGACACACATGTATACACACAGGCAGGGACACACACACACACTTAATTGCATACCACTTTTCTTATAGACAAGATTTTTCTCTATACTTTATCAATTTTGTAGTTATGGGATTTTTCATGTTTACAAATAGTCAGGGTTCAGAATTCTTTGATTATCTTCTTGCCCTTTCTTCATTGACTTTAAACATCATGGATATGTTTTTATCTCTTCAGAGCTCCAGCAATTGAGTCACTTCAAACTAGTTTGATTTACCAGGGACCCTGGTTTCAAAATTTCTAAACCACCACCTTGCTTTTCATCTCACTACCAAAATAAGGATTGGCAGTCATGAAAATTATTGAGTAAAGAATTGCTCCAATGATTTTTATTCTCCATGATAACTAAAGCAATCGAGGGTCAGAAAATTGAAAACCCTCATGAGATTTAACAGTGGATTATCACATAAAGTGTTGATAGAGATGAGGATAAAACACAAAAGGACAGATAAAACACAGTCAAACAGGAAGATGATACAAGCCATCCATGAAGGAAGAGCTTCTGAAGCTTGCTTTCAATTTCACAGAACCAACTTAATCTCTGGATCATAAACCACAAAACTACCAGGATAAATGAGTCATGTCATGGTCTCAGTATCCAGAGCACAAATCCACTCAGGCATCTTTAATATCCCGTTGGTTAGATGGCCCTAAAGAGCCAAAGATTCCATAAATCATTCACAGGCCAGTACTCCATACACATGCAATAAAATTGTCTAGCTTTTACAGGGTTAATAAGGATATTATAAATCTCTGCCTTTTGCATTTTCTCTATCTCATACTGGGTTCCATATAATGGGTACAGCTATTTCTTGAGATAAACAAAGACATGGATTCTCTGCTTTCCCTTTTTCTTTCGCTCTCTTTTTCTCGCCTTAAAATATATACCACATATTCCACAAATATCTGTTACTATACTAAATATGATAGCTAAAATACTACATCGCTACTTCTGACACAAAGGACATTTGAGAAAGTATTTGCTGTAAAATTATACCAATCAATTATATTTTATACTGTATAATCAGGAGAAACAATAGCTTTCTGAAGAATACTTCAGGTAGTTTAGAAATTGCATAATATAACTACTTTATTTTTATAAGGAAATAAATCACCCAGTTTAGCATGTTAATAGTATGAAATATTTCATTAAGTTATGATATTTTATGTGAAAACTGCTCTAAATTCTTTTTAATTTTCTATCATGTTTTCAAAGAAATATTGAAATTGAAAGTTCAAGCTGATACTTTGCACATAATTGAGGTGATACAGCTCTGAGATGCAGAGTCACTCAGAAATATATATGCTAACAAATAACATACTTGTCTCAAAAGTTGTAATGATGGTAATAATCACTTTTCATATAATTATCAGAATTGTTTCAATCCAAAAAGTCTCTGAAAAATGGTCCACACTCACTGATAACAGAAAATGAATGAAGCTTTGACACTTTAATTTAACTGACATGTTAATTTGCTGTGTCCCTATTAGAGACTAATAGATGGAGATGAAGATAAAAAAAATATTTCTTTTTTTTCCCCATTTTTAATTGATGTTTTGTGTATTTCATACATCATTTTCCAATTCAGTTCAGGCATATATCCCCTTCCCTTCCCCCCACCCCACCCCTAACCATCCCAGATCATGCATTCTGCCATAACTTTTCTGCATCTTTCTCTGTTTTTTTGTTTTGTTTTCGTTTTTTTTAACAATAGGTGATAATCTGTGAGTACAAGCATCCTTCATGTAAAACCAATTTGCGAGCAGTTTAGCCCAAACCCACACAGCTCATGGGTCCCACCATCCAGCGGGAGTGGGGGGGCTTGTATGTTCAATCAAGTTGATCAAATGAGTGTCCAGTCTATATTGTTGTAGTTTCACCATTCACCCCAATCGTAGCCCTTACATGCCCCCTCTTCCGCAGAATGTTCCCTAGGCTTAGAAAAGGGGTACAGGTGGATGAGGAGCAAAACAGTCTAATTTCTTTGGAGCTGTTGTCTTGGTCTCTAGTCAATTCTGGCTGTTTTCTTTCATGAGCTGCCAGCTTGTCCAGGCATAACCTTTCGATCCTACTAATGAAGCACATGCAATTAGATATATAGGTACTTAAACAGTATAATATATAGCCTTTCGATCCTACAAATGAAGCACATGCATTTAGATATATAGGTATTTAAACAGTACTAATTGTTATGGTAGGTTATTTTGGTATAGACCAGAACCAACTTAATCTCTGGATCATAAACCACAAAACTACCAGGATAAATGAGTCATGTCATGGTCTCAGTATCCAGAGCACAAATCCACTCAGGCATCTTTAATATCCCGTTGGTTAGATGGCCCTAAAGAGCCAAAGATTCCATAAATCATCACAGGCCAGTACTCATACACATGCAATAAAATTGTCTAGCTTTTACAGGGTTAATAAGGATATTATAAATCTCTGCCTTTTGCATTTTCTCTATCTCATACTGGGTTCCATATAATGGGTACAGCTATTTCTTGAGATAAACAAAGACATGGATTCTCTGCTTTCCCTTTTTCTTTCGCTCTCTTTTTCTCGCCTTAAAATATATACCACATATTCCACAAATATCTGTTACTATACTAAATATGATAGCTAAAATACTACATCGCTACTTCTGACACAAAGGACATTTGAGAAAGTATTTGCTGTAAAATTATACCAATCAATTATATTTTATACTGTATAATCAGGAGAAACAATAGCTTTCTGAAGAATACTTCAGGTAGTTTAGAAATTGCATAATATAACTACTTTATTTTTATAAGGAAATAAATCACCCAGTTTAGCATGTTAATAGTATGAAATATTTCATTAAGTTATGATATTTTATGTGAAAACTGCTCTAAATTCTTTTTAATTTTCTATCATGTTTTCAAAGAAATATTGAAATTGAAAGTTCAAGCTGATACTTTGCACATAATTGAGGTGATACAGCTCTGAGATGCAGAGTCACTCAGAAATATATATGCTAACAAATAACATACTTGTCTCAAAAGTTGTAATGATGGTAATAATCACTTTTCATATAATTATCAGAATTGTTTCAATCCAAAAAGTCTCTGAAAAATGGTCCACACTCACTGATAACAGAAAATGAATGAAGCTTTGACACTTTAATTTAACTGACATGTTAATTTGCTGTGTCCCTATTAGAGACTAAAGAGGGAGATGAAGAAAAAAAAATATTTCTTTTTTTTCCCCATTTTTAATTGATGTTTTGTGTATTTCATACATCATTTTCCAATTCATTCAGGCATATATCCCCCTTCCCTCCCCCACCCCACCCCTAACCATCCCAGATCTGCATTCGGCCATAACTTTTCGGCATCTTTCTCTGTTTTTTTGTTTTGTTTTCGTTTTTTTTAACAAAGGTGATAATCTGTGAGTACAGCTCCTTCATGTAAAACCAATTTGCGAGCAGTTTAGCCCAAACCCACACAGCTCATGGGTCCCACCATCCAGCGGGAGTGGGGGGGCTGTTATTTCAATCAAGTTGATCACAATGAGTGTCCAGTCTATATTGTGTGAGTTTCACCATTCCCCCAATCGAAGCCCTTACATGCCCCCTCTCGCAGAATGTCCCTAGGCTTAGAAAAGGGTACCGTTGGATGAGGAAGCAAAACAGTCTTTCTTTCTTTGGAGCTGTTGTCTTGGTCTCTAGTTCAATTCTGGCTGTTTCTTTCATGAGCTGCCAGCTTGTCCAGGCATAACCTTTCGATCCTACTAATTGAAGCACATCAATTAGATATTAGGTATTAAACAGTATAATATATAGCCTTCAATCCTACAAATGAAACATGCATTTTAGATATATAGGTAATTAAACAGTACTAATTGTTAGGGGTAGGTTATTTTGGTATAGACACAGATGTTTGGATGGTACGTAATCCATGAATTACATTTTCTTCTGTTAAGTATGACGGGTCTTCGTGTGGCTTATCGTCTCCTAACCACTTAGAGGATGTAAGCTTGTGGCTCAGCCGTGGGTTATCCTACCAAGGAGAGAGCTAATAGCCAATTAGATTTGGGATATACAGACATATGGCGGCCACTGCTGCACAGTATTTCCAGGCAGATGAGTGTAGCTGGTGCTGATGGAGGAGTCTTGCTTGACTCAAGGAGACCTATATTTGCTTTATTGGTTTAGTGGTCTTTGGTAACACTCTCTGGCATCCCAGAGATCCTGTATACTTGCAAGGTGGTCTCCATACATCTTTCCCATGTTTATATTCAGGTCTTCAACAGCAGGGCTTATCACCTTCTTCCTGCAGATATCCCAGTTTGGAGGCAAGAGCCTTACCTTTTGTGGGGGCTTGGATCCCCTGGCCAAAATCTCCTTGGTAGAATAATCCATTTGTTAATGTCAGCAGCTCCTATATTAATATATTTGCTTAAGGGCATGCGTTAAGGGACCCTTATAGTCATATATTTGGTTTCTGAATAAGAATAATCCTTTTCACTTTCTATGTCCATTAATCAATAAAGAAAGGCAGTTTTTACCGATTTTTACAAGGGAATACCTCCTATAACATCTGGCTCCAATCTACGCTGGAGAAGCGACCTCATCATATTGTTCTCTATATTTTGCTGTCATATAGTATGACTGGGTACACATCTCTTTCACCTATAGGTGATTTATCTAAAAATAAAGTTTGGTTTCTCCCACAGTTAATTACATAGAGTANAGTAACCCAAAACAGCATGGGTGAACTTGATGAAATCTGTGCCTTGACTCCACCCTATAGGTATATATAATACAACTGCTTTCTTGAGACTCATGGGTCAAAAATAAAAACCTAAAATAAAAAAAGGGCGATATATATAAACACGAAAACTTTTTGTCAAAAAAACCTTGCAATCCAAAGCTTAAAACTAACTATGGGAAAGGATTTGTATGTTCCAACAGGCCAGGGTATCACCAACTTAATGGCTGAGAAAGAAAATGCAGCTTTGCAGTGAGTAGGAAGTACCAGAAAGTCCCAGCAGAAGGATTGACTCCTCTGGGCATTGAAGGGAAGAAATGCCTTAGAGTGCTGCAGACACCAGGCCCCTCTATGGATCCTACTAGTAACAACGATTTTTAATGAATCCTAACGAAGCTTACCTTCCAGGTGCCACAAAGGTTTTAATACAAGAGACTTTCTTAACTCCCCCCCCATAGAATAAGGAGAAATATGAAGAAAAATATTTCTATTGGGAGAAAAAGAAAATCTTTAGATGTAACATTATTTACAAAATGTTTGATAATGATATCAATCAACATACATTGGTACTTGGATCTAAATATTAAACAAAATAATAAATTATGGGCCTGGAGAGATGATTCAGTGGTTAAGAGCACTGGATGCTCTTCCAGAGGACCCAGGTTCAATTTCCAGGACCCACATGGCAGCTAATAACCATCCATGGTTCCATTTCCATGTGATCTGATGCCCTTGTCAGGCTTCCACAGGCTTTGTATTACACAGATGCCCTTACATACATGCAGATAAAACATTCATACACATAAAATAAAAATAAAATTAGAAAAATAAATTGAATATCCAATCAAAAATGGAAAGTAATGAGTAATTCTCAAAAGATGAAATATAAGTGAACATTTGAACAAATAAACATATGAACAAATTTCAATACTTAGCCAACAGGAAAATGCAAATCAAAACGACACTGGGATTCTTTCTCACCCCAAAGAGAATATTTATCATTATGCAACAAATACATGCTGGAAAAATGGGAAGAAAAGAACACTATTACATACTACTTTGTGGAATTCTAACCTGCTTTGGTGACTGTGCAAATCAGTACGGAGTATCCTTCAAAAATTAAAAATACAACTATGCTATTATCTAGCTGTATCTCTCTTGAAAATATACTCAAAGGTATTGAATTACGCTATAGAAATACCAGCATGCCAATATTTGCTATAGCACTATTCACAGTATCCATGATCTTGAATTACCATAGAATAATAAAAATGTAGTATATACCTTATCCATTAAAGAAAAACTAGTGAACAGTATATAACAATCGTCAACATATGCACATCAAAAACAGGGTCAAGAAATTTAATTAAATAATGCCATTGCATCTAATACCACCAATTAATCACAACATTGGAATAGTGAATGGCTTCAGTACTTGATTAGAACAAATAGGTCATCAGGAACAAAAAAATAAAGAAGTTACAAAGCATCTTATATCAAATCGACCTGATATCTACAGGACATTTCATCTAAGCATTAAAGCGTACACATTGTTCTTAGCAAATCATAGAATTTCTCAATAATGCATCAAAACTAATTCTCAACAAACACAGGAAATTTAAATAATATGCTTCATTCTACCCAACTACAAAAGAATAAACCTGGATACCAATAACAGAACTATACAAAGTACACAAACTTAGGGAAACAAAACAACATAACATTAAATGAAAACTGGATCAAAGGAAAAAAATCAAAAAGAAAATTTAAAAATTCCTAGAATTTAAGGAAAATGAAAAGAAAGCCAGCAAAAATCTGAGACACAAAGAAAGCAGGCTTAAGAGGAGTTCTTGGGGCTGGAGAGATGGCCTAGCAGTTACGAGCGCCGACTGCTCTTGCAGAGGACCCAGGTTTGATCCCCAGCACCCACATGGCAGCTGAGAACCGTCTTTAACTCCAGTTCCAGGGGAATCTGACACCCTCTTCTGACCTCCGCGGCATTGCACGACACAGGTGCACAAACCTGCATGCAGACTGTGCATTTATAAACATAAAAAATAAATAAATAATTCAAAAAATAGAAAAATCTTTAAAAAAGAGGACTTCTTAGCAATAGGTGCCTACATAAGAGAATTAGCAATGTCTCATATAGTCATGCACCACACATTCTTAGAAATTCAAGAAAAAACACACTTAAAAAGAGTATATGGAAAGAAGGAAACAAAATCAGTACCAAATTCACCAAAAGAAAAGAGGACCCAACTTAATAAATAGAAGTTGAAAAAGGAAACATTGTAACTGACTCAGGAATTTTAGAAAACCATTAGACATAACTCAAATATCTATAATCCACTAAATGCAAGGATCTAAAAGAGATGGAAGAATTTCTAGGTATATATTGCCAACTAAAGTTAAACCAAGATAAAATAAATAATATAAACACACCCACAGTGAGGGGGGAAGAGAATCAAAGAAGTGAATAGTATTAAAGTGCCTGATACACTTGAATGAAAATGTCTTTGCATGGAAAAGATGTATGGAGACCGCACTTGCAAGTATACAGATGGTCTCTGGGATGCCAGAGAGTGTTACCAAAGACCACTAAACCAATAAAGCAAATATAGGTCTCCTTGAGTCAAGCAAGACTCCTCCGTCAGCACCAGCTACACCTCATCTGCCTGGAAATACTGTGCAGCAGTGGCAGCCATATGTCTGTATATCCCAAATCTAATTGGCTATTAGCTCTCTCCTTGGAGGAATAACCCACGGCTGATGCCACAAGCTTACATCCTCTAATGGTTAGGAGATGTTATAAGCCACACGAAGACCCTGTCATACTTAACAGAAGAAAATGTAATTCATGGATTAACATACCATCCAAACATCTGTGTCTATACCAAAGTAACCTACCATAACAATTAGTACTGTTTAAATACCTATATATCTAATTGCGTGTGCTTCATTAGTAGGATCGAAAGGCTATATATTATACTGTTTAAATACCTATATATCTAATTGCATGTGCTTCATTAGTAGGATCGAAAGGTTATGCCTGGACAAGCTGGCAGCCCATGAAAGAAAACAGCCAGAATTGACTAGAGACCAAGACAACAGCTCCAGAGAAAGTAGACTGTTTTGCTTCTCATCCACCTGTGCCCCTTTTCTAAGCCTAGGGAACAATCTGCGGAAGAGGGGGCGTGGTAGAATGTAAGGGCTGCGATTGGGGTGAATGGTGAAACTACAACAATATAGACTGGACACTCATTTGATCAACTTGATTGAACATACAAGCCCCCCCTGCTGGATGGTGGGACCCATGAGCTGTGTGGGTTTGGGCACAACTGCTTGCAAATTGGTTTTACATGAAGGATGCTTGTACTCACAAATTATCACCTATTGTTAAAAAAATGAAAACAAAACAAAACAAAAAAGCAGAGAAAGATGCAGAAAACTTATGGCAGAATGCACGATCTGCGATGGGTAGGGGTGGGGTGGGGGGGAAGGGAAGGGGATATATGCCTGAACTGAATTGGAAAATGATGTATGAAATACACAAAGCATCAATAAAAATAAAAAATAAAAAAAAAGAAAATGTCTTTGCAAAGAGAGATCTGGAAACAAAATTAAATATTTTAATAAAAATGTCTCAATCCAAAGAATAAAACAGAGTACATAATGGTATCTATTCCACCAGAGTGATTATAAAGAAGTCCATTTTGGAAATGAGAATACCATTAATTATAAAATTATAATATAGTTTACAAATCCTATCATTGGTGGTAATTTTGCTTGTATACCTTTGGATAGTACTTCTTTAGAATGATTCTTTTAATTAAAAAAGTTATTTTTTGTAATTAGATATATCACTAACATGAACAAAGCACTAAATTATGTCAGTATATTCAAATAATTGTGATGGTCACATAAAATGTCAAAATTGAAGTTTTAGGATAAAGTACTTTCCTCTTTTCCAACTCTTCACTCTTGTCCATTAGCTACATGTTATGGAAGACAATTTTCAGTTTCCTACATGAATGTTCAACTGTCATCCAAAGTTTAGTTTGAATATTAAGGTTGATGATTTCACACACAAAAAAGCTGATGTAAAGATTTGTTTCTTGAGTTAGCAGCTGGAAAGTTGCCTGAGGGGTTATGAAAGGAAACTGGCCTTTTTAACATCCAGATGATTCTATTTACCCAAGTGTGTACAACACCAGAATATAAATTGCATTGTCACATATCAGTAAAGTGGAGTACTATTCAACAATAAAAAAAAGAATAAAGTACTCATGATGCTGCACCAAGATTGAACCTCAAAAGCATGATGCTAAATTAAATAAACCTGATGCAATAGGAACTATGTGATATACATCCATATAAAATACTCAGAAAAGAAAAATCTTTAGCATGTTAATTGGTGATTGGTTGTCTGGTCTGATGTTGGAAGCAGTGAAGGGAGAGAATAATGGAGGTGGCACCAGGATGTTTGAAGAAAGATTTGAGTGAAATTTGGACCACTCTGAAAAATTCTGCAAATCATTAAGTGATTTGCTTCAATGTAAAATAGGCAGATTTTATGTTACCAAAAATTACATCTCACTAAATCTGTTAAAGTGCAACATAGGGAATTTTTCCATACCATTAACCATGAAACCAAGAAACCAAAATTAAGGGAAAAACTTGTAGAATCCACCTTAAACCCAAATTCTGTAACATGAGTCCTGAGCTTTCTCATTTACTCTAGTACACTAAACCATGGCATGTGCTTTCAGCTCATCAGAGAACCCCTGTTCACTGAGGGTGTCACATCCTCAACAGAACATTCCCCTTTTGGCACAGAAAGAGTCAAAACAAGCACTTCTGTCTCAGTACGAATCTGAATTTGCTTTTGTTTGCAGCCATCAGGTGTTTATAGTAGGGAATCTGGCCATCATTTTATTTCTGTTTCTAAACTGGCTAATGATTTGAGCTGGTTTTCACTTTGGTCTATTAGAATGGACATCTGAAACATTCTGTGTATCATCTCTCAACTGTCATTTGCTTGTTTTTCCCATGTTCCTCTTTCTGTTACTCATTTTCTTTCTTTCTCTTCATCTTCTTTCTCTGTTTAGGTATATTCACTTATGCTCTTCTTATTTTACTCAGTTTTTGGTCCAGCATTAACTATTGTTCTCCCTGGTTTCTCTGCATTTCCAGCTCCATCATCATCTTTTAAAAACAGATATGCAAAAAAAAAAATAAAAAAAAAATAAATAAAATAAAATAAAAACAGATATGCGAGCTGGCATGGTAGCACAGCACTGGGATGGCAGAGGCAGGCAGATCTCTGTGTGATCTAGGCCATCCTGGTCTACATACGGAGTTCCAGGGAAACAAAACAAAGTTACTACTATTATTCAACATTTGTTATAGCAAATTATTTAGTTATATCACTGACCAAGGCTAATATGTTTCAATATCAAATTCTGGAGGTTATTTTCAGAGTCCTTTATCAAACACTTCAGTGCCTTTCTTCAATATTCATAATATTCGGGTTTATTTAGTGCACATCTGTTGACACTTTAGTAACTGAGAGAAAAAAATATTCCACAAGTTATTTTACTTTTGAGTAGGTTGTGTTTGCCAAGAAAAAACAACCTCTTAATTAGATATACTTTCTTAAAATGACCAAACACTGAAATAATTGAGGTCTTTTCACACAATTTAAAATGCTGGTAAGATTTTTTAAATTTTAACAATAAATGCATACACTTTTCCTAAAGAGCCATGCTCTGAGTTGCCTCTCTGTATTTATTACAAGTTAAGAGCTCTGCATAGTGCCTTAAATCAATGATAAGAGAACAGTGGGCCTGGCAGGTATTCTGGCAGCTCTTGAGCCTGGGTCATACTCCCCTTACCTAGTGAAAGATGATAACATGCTCATTATTTTTCCAAATTAAAAAAGAAAATTCTCTATTTTTCTCATTGTCCTAACAGTCCATTCAAAATGTCAATTGGATATTATAAAATAAAAGATCCCTAGAGAAGACCAAAGAGGAAAACACAATTAAAATGAAATAATAAAGCAAAATGATTTTATTGGCCACAGTAAGAGAGAATATGTATGAATCCCTGATGAAGTTCTTGGATTTAAAATGTCTTTATGCCCAATTTAAACAAGGCATTCTATTTCCAAAGACTCCCAAATGTCCTATTATGCAGTTAAATTAGAATATTTTGTCAATGACATTCCATTAACTTGTTTTGTTGGGGAAAAAAAAAAGGTCCTTCTATGACAGATATATAGAGTAATGTTTTCTCTATAATAAAGAAATTATTTTGTAATTTATTTTAGCCCTTTGATAATGGCAATATCTCTATATGAACCTTCAGGCTATAAAAATTAACATGAAGAGTATACTCCAAAGTAAGTCACTGGCTAAGAAAATCAAATAGGATATTCAGTGACAACTGTGATAAATTTTGATATCAAGAAATTAGCTTCCATGGAACTGAAGGGATCTGTTCATAACTATGAACCTATGAACTCATCCTATTGAAGGGTTAATCTATGTGCCAGTCAGTTTACTGATTATTTCTGTACTCTTTCTACTAGAGAGCTGCTCCACGTTGAACTCCTTTGTGGCAGGAAGTACATGGCCACTACCACAGCATAAGTAGCTAAATTTATAGCCCAACAATGAATCTATGAGGACAGACACCTTACTTTTGAATCATATTACAGGGATCCAGCCACTCAAATATGACGATGAAGCATTTTAGAATAAGCTTGAGATTTGTTAGGAAAATAGTTTCTATTTACTAACACTCCTCCATAATTTTGAATTAAATGTTGATATTAAGACCATACTATTTCACTCATGAAATATGTAAAATATGGGCACTAAGCAGAAGAGTTTATAGTGGTATAAGGAAAGGTAATTGATTGTATTTTTAGAGAGTATACATTTGTATAACAATGAAATCATTAATTGTTAAAAAAAAACTTAAGAATTTGTTCTCTGGCCCAAAACTTCTATTTAATATCTTTGTGAAAAACTTTCAATAATGCATAACATCTTTTAGATATCAATTACATCAGTTAATATTTCTAAAAATGCAATAAAAGTATTATCATGGACAAATGTTGAATAAAATGTAGTAGAGCATTAAAAGAAATGCAGTCATATAAGGGAATGATAGATTTCCATGTTTTAATATACTTCTTCAAAGTGAAAATTTTAATGAGAAAAAGTAATTAAAATGTAAGAAACTATTAATTTAGAGAAGTATAGAAATTAAATAGAATAAAATTTTTAATTTTAAAGCAAATTTAATACATGTCGAAGAAAAGAATCTAAGGAAGAATATTGGTAAATTAATATTCATGTCTGATAAAGAATGGACTGGATAGAATATGTATGATGGTTCATGAATTATTTCCATTTTATGAGTAAGATGCATATGTGACAACATAAACAAATCTGCTATATAATTAAATCATAATATGTTAATAGCTATTACAATTTAATGCTCATTAAAATCTACGAAAATATCTGCAAAAAGGCAAGTAAATATCATATGCATGATATATCCACCTTTTTATTGAAGTTTTGTGCATTTCATACTTTTTTATATTTTATTCATTTATTTATGTGTATGAATGTACTGTCTGCATGTAGGTTTGTCCACCCGTGTCGTGCAATGCCGCGGAGGTCAGAAGAGGGTGTCGGATTCCCCTGGAACTGGAGTTCTCCTGGAATTGGAGTTACAGACGGTTCTCAGCCGCCATGTGGGTGCTGGGGATCGAACCCGGGTCCTCTGTAAGAGCAGTCNAAAAAAAAAGTGCATCTTCAAGCAGAACCTTCTGCAAAGCTTATCAACTGATGTGAATGAACGTCCGTGATGTGGGGGCGTTTGGAATGCTGCAGATCCAGAGCCTAATATGATTTATCTTGAGCCATTCTCTGCTATTCCTTGCCCACCATGACTAACAGATTAAAATCTGCTGGAATGTATTAATTTAGCAGATCATTAGCTTTCACAGACTCAAGGGCTAAGAAGCTTGTCCGATGGCCTCTAAGGCCTATAGCTTTGCTGTGTCCTGATCCTCTGATGCCTCCACCTACGAATTTGAAAAGCATTTCGTCTTCATTTATGGCTTTCATTGTTCTGTTGCTATCAAATTTTCATTAATTCGTTACCATTGGGACCTGGAACTTGGAGTGACCTAAATCTGTGTTCCTGGCCCTAGTCACTCATATTTGGTTCCAGTATAAACTATTGCTTTATTTTTTTTATTTTATTTTATTTTTTTTCCCTTTGAGGTGAGAGTTGTACTTTTGCTTGGATAATGTAATCCCATTTGTCCATTCTTGGGCTGTTTCCTGTGCTCTTGGGATTATATTCAGAAATTTGTCTCTCGAAATGTTTCCTTTTAAAGCTTTTAGTATTTCTGATTTGATAAGGGCTTTGATCTAGTTTGAGGTATTTATTTTAACATTTTTATTTATTCTTTAAAAAATTCATATATATTCATATATATATATATATGTATATATATATGTATATTATGTGTTACTTCACTTAACATAATGACTTCTAGTTCTTTCCATTTACCTGGAAAGTTCTTGATGTCATCTTTCTTTACTGCTGCATAGAACTCCATTGTGAAGATGTACTACATTTTGTCTATCCACTCCTTGGTCGAGGGGCACTTGGGTTGATTCCAGCTCTTCACTATTGTGAAGAGACTTGCAATAAGCATGGGCGTGGATGTATCTCTGTGGTAGGACGAGTCTTGTGGGTATATACCCAGGAGTAGTATGACTTTGTCATGTGGAAGGCTCATTTTGAGTCTTTTAAAAGTTCTCCACACTGCTTTCCACAGTGGTTGTATGAGTTTACATTCCCACCAGCAGTGGATGCTCCCCTTTCCCCACAACCTCCCCAGTGTTTGGTATCACTTAATTTCTTGATCCTAGCCAGTCTTATTGTAGTGAGATGATACCTTAAAGAAGTTTTAATTTGCATTTACTTACTTATTAATGATGTTGAACATTTTTTAAGATGTTTCTCAGCCATCTTTACTACCTCACTTGTGAAGTCTCTGTTGAGCTCTTCACTGCATCTTTTGAGTCAGTAATTTGATTTCTTCTTTGTTTTTTTGAGTAGTTTATATATTATGGAAGTTAATGCTCTGTCAGATGTATGAGTAGTTTATATATTATGGAAGTTAATGCTCTGTCAGATGTATCAGAGGTGAAGGTTTCCTCCAACTCTATAGGCTTCCTTTTCACTTTACTGATTGTTTCTTTCACTATACAGAAGCTTTAGAGTTTCATGAGGTTCCACTTGTCAACCGTCAGCATTATTTCCTATGCAGCTACTGTCTGATTTAGAAAGTCTTCTCCTATGCTTGTGTCTTGTAGGTTACTACCAACATTTTCTTCAATCACCTTCAGAGTTTTGGGTTTCACATTGAAGTCTTTGGTCCATTTGGAGTTGATTTTTTGTACAGGGTGAGGTAGGGGTTTAATTTTATCCTTCTACAAGTGCTCATCTTAAGGTGGAAGGTTGGAAAAAACGTATTCCAACCAAATGGTACCAAAAAGTAAGCAGGAGTTGCTGTTCTAATATCAGACAAATTAGGCTACAAATTAAAACTAATCAGAAGAGATGAAGAGGGTCGCCACATTCACATTCTTCTCAAAAAAAACAATTAACAATAGATTTCACACACACACACACACACACACACACACACATA
>VZQC01001546.1:431706-447230 GCA_009823505.1 Rhizomys pruinosus | reverse complement strand
ATATATATATATATATATATATATATATATATATAAAACTCTGGTGCACTGAACTTCTTAAGTACAATTATGCAGGATTTCTAGGCACACTAATAGTTGGATATGGCAAAACCCAACTGAGCCGAGTGGACAGATCAAATGGAAAAAGAATAAACAAAGAGATATTTGAGCTGAATAATACAGTGCACAAATTGGACATAACACACATCTACTGAAAATTCTACCCAAACAGCAAAGAATATACTTTCTACTTGGCACCCCATGTTGACTGTATACTGGACACAGAGCAAATCTAAACAAATACAAAAAATTGAAATATTTCCATGCATTCTATCAGACACCAGTGCAATAAAGGTTGATATGAACATTAGAAACAGCCCTACTATCTTTAAAAACTCATGGAGACTAAACAACACACACTTGAATAATTAATTGGTCAAAGGAGAAATAGAAAGAAATAAAATTATTCCTGGCACTTAATGAAAAGAATGATTCAACATAACAAAACCTATGGGACACTTTAAAAGCAGTCCTGAGGGAAAATTATAGCTGTGAGTGACCACATTAAGAAAATAGAAAGATTATTTTTAGACGTCATAATTTTAGCATCTGTGTGGTGTGTATATATGCATGTCTGAAGGGAAACAAAGTGGAAGGAACAACAACAACGAAAGACTAGGTCAGGGGGCTGGAGAGATGGTCTAGCGGTTAAGAGCGCCAACTGCTATCGTAGAAGACCGGGGTTCGATCCCCAGCACCCACATGGAGGCTGAGAACCGTCTTTGACTCCAGTTCCAGGGGAATCCGACGCCCTCTTCTGACTTCCGTGGCATTGCACGACACGGGTGCACAGACCTGCATGCAGACAGTAAATTCGTACACATAAAAGAAATAAATAAAATTAAAAAAAAAGACTAGGTCAAAGAACTGACTTAAACAGTGAACTTTTGCCCAGAACAGTAAATGTCTGCATTGAAATGGAAAAAAAAAAAGAAGTCTGAGAAAAAGATGAAAAACATGTATGGCAGAATGCATGAGCTCTGGTGGGGTAGGGGGCATGGAAGAAANGTTTTGCCATCACCATTTGTTGAAGATGCTATCTTTCCTCCAATGAGGTTTTTTGGCTTCTTTATTGAATATGAAGTAGCTGAAATTGTATGAGCTCACGTTTGGATCTTCAATTTTGTTCCATTGGTGAACAGGTCCATTTTTGTGCTAGTACTTGGCTGTCTTTATGACTATAGCCCTGTAGTATAGTTTGAAGTCTGGTGTAGAGATCCCCTCTGTATTGCTCTTTTGCACACAGAGTTGCTTTGGCTATTCAGGGTCTTTTGCTTTTCCATATGAAATTAAGGATTTTTTTTCCAAGCCTGTGAAGAAACTCTTGGAATTTGTAATTGGGATTGCATTGAATCTATATATTAATTTGTGTAGAATAGACATTTTTACAGTATTAATTTTTCCAATCCATGAGCATGGGAAGTCTTTCCATCTTCTGATGTCTTCTTCAATTTCTTTCTTTGGGGGTTTAAATTTTTTGTTGTAGAGATCTTTGGTATCTTTTTTGTTCCCAGGTATTTTATTGTTTTTGAGGCTATTGTGAGTGGGAAGGCTTCCTTGTATTCCTTTTTTAGTTGCTTGTTGTTGGTGTAAAGAAAGGCTACTGATTATTTCAATATTTTTTGTATTTGTTGAGGTTTGCTCTGTGTCCCAGTATAGGGTCAGTTTTGGAGACTGTTCCATGAGCTGCCCAGCAGAAAGTGTACTCTTTATTGTTTGAGTGGGATATTCAGTAGATGTCTGTTATGTCCATTTGATGTATAGTGTTCAGTTCAGATGTATCTCTGTTTATTCTTTGTCCAATTGACCTGTCCAATGTTCTCAGTTGAGTATCAAAGTCTCCCATTATTAGTGTGCTGGGATTAATCTGTGCCTTGAAGTCCTGCAGAATTGTACTTCTGAAGTCCAGTGCACCAGAGTTTGATTGTGAAATCTTTATGGTTAATTGTTCCTTTTATAAGGATGTAGTGACTCTCTTCATCTCTTCTGATTAGTTTTCATTTGAAGTCTATTTTGTCTGATATTAGAATAGCAACTCCTGCTTATTTAAGGTGGTGCCTGTCCATGAAGGTGAGATGGGTTTCTAGTAGACAACAAAATGTTCAATTCAACTTTTTTTGGCCTTTTGAGACAGTGTCTCCTTGTATCCCAAGATTCCCTGAAACCCACTGTGATCAGACTGGCCTTGGTTTTATAAAGATTTCCCTGCCTTTGCCTCTTAAGTGCTGTGAATAAATGTATGGGCCACCACACTTGGCTTTGTAACACATTTTTTGCAAACAGTTCAAAGAAAAACCACATCAATTTTACCTCTATAAATTTTATACACTTGCATGAATTATTTTGATTTATTAATCATGTTACACTTATTAGCACCCAAAATTAACATTAGTTTGAAAGCTACTGAAGGATTGTTTAAAGTACATTAAACAATGGATGAAACTAATGGACTGAGTCCCATAGATAAAAAGCTGATGAATGGAAAGATTGTGTCCTAAGATAGATGCAATAGAAATGGGAAAGAAAATTAGCTGTTGGGAATTTGCAATTAGAGGTGAGGAGGTTGGAAGGCGATTGAAGGAATCCATATTAGTATTTTTGAAGCAAATCATCTTCATACATTCTCTGTAGCAGAGCCATTCATTTTGTCTAGAGTAGATCCATAAACAACATATCCCTACACATGCATTGAATTATAGTTTATCTTCCTAAGAAAATGCATGAATTTTCTTTTGAAGACTTAATATTTCTGCCTTATATATCTTGAATTGAATCTGTTTTCTGTGTGGATTTAGAAATATGCAATGTTCCACAGTAGCAAAAAATTAAAAATATTTTGAAAAGACTCCACTTTAAAATCAATGTAGTCATTCCATTTAATATTTTGGTCTTTTTAATCTATAAATACAATTAAAATATTACTCTAGTAGAGCAATGCATAACACTAAAAATGTAAACCTGGAAAAATATTCTGGGAAATTTGTATTTCCAGTCAGCACAATTAGAGAAAATAATTTCTGATTTTAGTTAAATATATGGAAATTAAATATGCATCTATGAGTATATAAGAGGCTTTACCTTCAGATACCTGAGGAGAATGGAGAGTGAGCACTAGAAGCTACACTAGTGGAGATTATAACACAGAGCTTCTACTGTGCTCTTCACTTTCCTTCCTACATTAGTGTTTAAGACTTGGCTTTTGAAATAGTGGCAGAGAAGTGCTAACAGCTGTATCTTGACATTTCTGAGAACTGTGTCAGGCAATGACATAAAAAGTGGATCCAGGATGCTTGTGCTCTTATATCTTTTTGATTCAATAGTTATGTTTGAATGAGACAATCTTTTAGAAAAAAATGTAGAGCATATTTTACAGTCTGTTTAAAGTGAGGTGTTCTGAATGAAGGAAACTGAGGTTTAGATTGACAGAGCTGAATCTTATTTTATATGCCAGAAACTCAGTAGATAAGATCACTTTTTTGAAATAACCCTATGAATGGCAATTTGTTATTGGTTCACAATTTCGGAAATATTATTAATTCCACAGACTCCTAATTTATCTTTCCCAAGAAAAGAACTATCACTGCTTTTATCTAAGTGCAATTTTTGTATGGTGTACATTTTACATAAGGAAAGGAGAGCATAGTTCCATAAAAGCTAATAAAATGAAGCCAATAATGTATTGATGAAACATAGTACTGCAATAATTTTAATTTTACAATATGAAGAAAGTAACAATTTAGTATCAGAAATTATCCAGTGAAATCACTCCCATAATGGAGTTAAAAGGTGAATTTCAGATAATGTGGAAAATTTTGTTGATTTCTGTTTCTCTAAATTAAACATAGAAATAAAAGTTTTAAATGGTTTTAAAAACCTGTCAAAATATTTTTTTTTATTTTATTTATTTTTGTATGTGTATGAGTGTACTGTCTGCATGTAGGTTTGTGCACCCGTGTCGTGCAATGCCGCGGAGGTCAGAAGAGGGTGTCGGATTCCCCTGGAACTGGAGTTCTCCTGGAGTTGGAGTTTCAGACGGTTCTCAGCCGCCATGTGGGTGCTGGGGATCGAACCCGGGTCCTCTGTAATAGCGGTCAGCGCTCTCAACCGCTAGGCCGTCTCTCCAGCCCCAAAATATTTTTAAAAGAAAAATATTTTCCCTGTCTAATATAGAACACTTTCAAAATTATTATAATACTCAGATTTAGTACACTGGTAAACCAATATTTTCACATAACACAGTTTCCTTGAAACTGATAAAAATAAATGATTCTCTTAGTTTAGATACAAAGGACTGTATCAGTCACAACAGCCAATACACTGAACATCAGTATTGGGTATCCCTCTCCAATTTTATGGCTACAACTAAATGGGCTTACCATAGATGGCTCTATATGAGGTGGACTATGCTACAGGAAATTGTGAACTGTGATACTTTATAATATTTTGTAAATCTAATTGTCCTTTCCTAGAGCATGACACACTATGTTCAGTATGCTGTCCAGTGGCCCATTTTTTTGCCTTTTATTTTGGAAAAATAAAATAAAATAAAGTCTGAAAAACTTATATTATGCCTAGTGAATGAGTACATCTAAAATCCAAGTCTATTTCTATCAAAAATACCTTTAACCTAACCCTTAAAATATTCTTTTAGAAGATGTTCAGAAAAAAAATAAGAGGAACCAAAACTATAGCTGTCCAGTTACACTACCCCTCTGCCCTGCACAGGAATAATAATCTCCCAGTGATACTACCCCTGTCCTGCTTCTAGTTAGTTCCCTGTGAGTATTCCACTCTGACAACTACTCTACTTTATTCTGATTAACAGGGACTGGAACCAAATTCATTAGATTTTCCCCAAAGAGTGTCAATTTAAACAGCAGGAACAGCCAAATTTGCAGTATTGAATACAACATTTTCCTCGGATTTTGGAAGAAAGCAGTCTGGGCATTTTCCTTAACTAACATTTTAATTGATCATTTTACTTGATCTAATGCATTCACTGCATCAGCTATTGCACAGATGTTGCCTTGACCCCAGAGTTAGAAGGTCAGGGCAATTTTATTGCCCATAGCAACCTTGATCAATGAGCCGAGGCTGACCTGTATGCTTCTGGGACTGAGTTACTTTCATTGATCACCTAATTGCTGAGAAAATTGCATACCACCTTTTCTAATTGGATCATTCTCATCTTCCAGAAAATGAATCATTTATTGCTCTGGCACACTCCCCTGAGCAAACATGGACAACCTCACTTTGGAGACATTTAGGTCCATGTTTTAAACTAAATTTTACTCTCCTTATACACTTGAAAATCTACTATGATTACTCTTATGGTAGAAGTCAATTTTGCTTATAAACACAAAAGCAAAGTGCCTACTGCCATGTGAAATAAAACATTGTTTTCCAATTCTGTCTCCCACAGGTAATATAATCATGGTTTGACTCTGTCCTCTGTAGAACCTCCTGTTCACTGAAATGCATTGGAAACTAACTCTTGGTAATGTGTCTATTTTAACACATTCAGTTTAACTTATGTGTGTTTATATCAACATTCACGTAGAATTCATCTTCTTATGAAACTGTTGAGCAATTCTGTCTAGTGTGGCCTGGGAATGTCAGCCATAAGAACAGGCTAGAATTTTTATCAGTAATGTTGAGGTTTCATGTCTCAACAGACACAATCAAAATTCTTCCAAGGAGTATGGAAGATAGATTTTCACAATGCCAGAACAGTGACTCTCAAGTTTGAGTGGAAGACAGATTGAGAGAGAGGGAGAAAAAAAGAGGGTGGATGAGAAGAGTATACCAAAAGAACATTTTGGTTTTTTCACTTTTGCCTCTTCTAAATAGTCACTAACAGAGAATAGGGAGGAGTCCCTACATTCTCAGCACCAATAAGAGAGAGGATATACTACAAGACCTCAAGGAATCCTCTTCCATACAGTCTTATCCTCACTGATAATTACTGAGGAGAATGCATGGCCAGAGATATCATGGGCAAGTTTGTATATTATCTGCCACAATTTCATGAAATCTGAGACTAAGGGAAAAGTTCTATTTTTCATCATAAAATAATTTTCAGTATGTGACTGTTCAAGTTATTCCAAGGACTCAGAGACTGATCTGGATGCACCTAAATGAATGCAGCTTGCTGGTTTCCTGGGAGAAACTCAGAGTCCAAGGCCATGCACTGCTTTATAAGGGAGGATAGCACAAATACATCTGTCCCCAGGTTGACATGTTGTTTGATTATACATGCAAGCAAAAGTATGTATTCTTTATTTTGGTGAGAGATATTAAAATCTTCTAGATTGTTTGAGGTAAGGACATCATTAATATTTCAGTATAGAATACGAACAGCTCCAGCCTCATTCTTCAATGCATATAAGAGGAGTAGAAACCATGGAACAGCTTATGACATAATAAAGAACAGCACACTTAAAACACCTGTTATCATTATAAATAGTTTTATGTTTGTAAGTAATAAAATCGGAAAATTTATTGTACAGTGTTTGGAAGAGATTATATCTATTATTAGAAAATGATATTTTTACTTGATAAATTAAAATGTATCATTCATCCTTATGAATGGTGAAAGCACGGCATGCTCTTACATTATAAATTATGTTATCACTTAAAAAAAGAAAAAATGTTGACAAAGTCTGTGGCAATATGAGGAAAGTTCAGAAAGTATTGAAGCCAGGCAGACTATATATTTTATCCAATCATATGTATCTGAAGTTAAAAGTACATTTGTAAAAGGCAAACAATGTCCTACATGAAACATCCAGTTGGGCCCTAAACATTGCTCTGGATTCTTGTACCAGTTGCCCAAACTTCAGTATTTATCTGTGGCCTCATACCTAATAGTTTCTTTAGCTGTTCACAGTGTTAAACAGAATATTTTAAGAGCTAGACCTTCTTTATTTCAGCACTTGTTGATCTCAGGAAATCCATGTCGTCTGTACCATTTCATTGTATTAGTCACACAACACCAGTGCTGGGAATTTGTACTCACTGCTAATCTATAGGTATAACCTAATTCTGTCTCACCTTGATTTTTAATATACTACCTAGATTTGGGGCTCTTAGGGGCTGAAGAGATGGCTCAGAGGTAATGAGGACCAGTTACTCTTCCAGAGGACCAAAGTTCAAATCCCAGCACCCACATGGTTGTTTGTTAACAATCATCTGTAACTCAAGTTCCAGAAGAACTGATAGCTTCTTCTGGCATCTGCAGGTAATGCTCACCATGGAGGTACTTACACATGCAGGCAAATCAATCATAGATAAAAAAAATAACAAGCTTCTGAAACATAGTCAGCTACTTTATCCATTGCATCACTGGTCTGTCACATCAAGGGAGAAATAGGTACAAATGGAGATGACATGAAGAAGACACAGAGGGAAGCCTAGACAGGTAAGGGGAGAGAGGAGAGATAAATAGTGCCTAACTGGGGTATATAAATGAGAGAATGATATTATCCAAGCAATCTATTGAGAAATTACACATAAAATATCTCTACATGAGTCAATTTCTAAAGATGAAGACTACATAATAAAAAATAATACCAGGCAGGAAAAAACTTCCTTTCATCGTTAGCCAGGGTAGTACAAAAGACTCCCAAATTACACAGAATTACACAGGCTATTACTACAGCCCTTGATTGCCACCCCGAACCTGAGGGTAAGACTCTATTTCTGAAGACAGGACAAATTTTGGAGACTGGATTTGGTGCAACAGAGCTAGAACTGTCCAGGAAGCCACCTATTTTAGGGAAATTTTATTAAGTTCTTACCACATACTATTTCCTATTTTTCTAACTTAGTATTATATAGATTATTGTCCTGGCTTGTGTTCATAACATTATGCACAACATATGATTATACAACCACATGCACATTCACATGTACATATGAACATGTTCATGTACTTGTGCATGTTTTCATATCTATGTACATACACCAATCCAAAGCTCTGTCTCCTGAACTTTGGAAAAGTAAACAAGAGCATTTATTTATAAAGCTCTTCACTAATACATATTGCTTTCAATTTCCAAAACGTGAAATTAAAATCAATCAAGAATGACAATGGACTATTAGAAGACTTTTGAACTCACACTTTCTCCAGTATACTGTGATGTGTTTGAGTTTAGAAATTTGCCATTTAAAAGGTATGGTATTGTTACTGATGGGGTATCTCTGAGGTTATGTTCTAAAATGAGCTTTAGAGAAACATATGTGTATGGTACAAAGAAGATCTTTTATTATTATTTTTTAAATTTATTTTATTTTATTTTATTATTTATTTCTGTATGTGTGTGAATGTACTATCTGCATGTAGGTCTGTGCACCCGTGTGGTGCAATGCCGCGGAGGTCAGAAGAGGGTCTCGGATTCCCCTGGAACTGGAGTTCTCCTGAAATTGGACTTACAGACGGTTCTTAGCCGCCATGTGGGTGCTGGGGATCGAACCCGGGTCCTTTGCAAGAACGGTCTGCGCTCTTAACCGCTAGGCCATCCCTCCAGCCCAGAAGATCTTTTAGAAAGTGACTCCCCCATCAATAATTGAACCTCAGCTTATTAAAGGTCAGATTTACATAGGAAAAATAGAGTGGTGAGTATTTTTTAGCTTCAAAATATAGAGAGTAATTAAATTTTAATCTAATTTTTATTATCCTGGGTTTTTCTCAACATACTTTAAAACTGCATATGAATACATGAATAAATATGATTTTTTTAGAAGAATTGGCACTGCCATGTACATAGCCTACTCTACTGAAGTTTCTTTAGGAGACAAATTTCACTTTCTCACCTAGTTAAAGGGCATTCATCACCATTGACATGCAGATGCTGTAAATTTAATCTACTTTCAAAGAACTTGATACTTCGTCCAAGTTCTTTCTGACAGTAGTTTCATTATTTTCCTGTTCACTTTTGAGGGTTGACAAAAAGTGCTGTACTAGTGCTAATTGACAGACAATTTCCCCAAAGTGACAGATGATAACACAGACCCAGTTGGCAGAGTGCAGAAAGTTAGCTGTAAGAAATAGTATGGCCTGGTGTGGTGGTGCACGCCTTTAATCCTAACACTCGGGGGGCAGAGGCAGGCGGATGTTTGTGAGTTCAAGGCCAGCTGGTCTACAGAGTGAGTTCCAGGACATCTGGGGCTACAGGGAAAGCCTGTCTCAAAAATACAAAAAAGAAAAAAGAAAAAAAAAAAGAAAGAAATAGTATGGAAACATCAGGAATGCCTGCTTTAAACATGTAAAATCAGGCATGCATGCGCACACATTCATGTGCAAATATGCTACAATGAACTACATATAAATGTCCTTCTAATTGTAATCAACTCTCCTACTTAATGCTTGAAGTTAATAGATAATAGAACATTATCACTATTCCAGAAATTTTCCTAGGTGACTTATAATGGTATCAAAGAAGATGCTATGGCAATAAAAATATTTTGGACATCAATTTCACACAACTTATCAATAGTATAAATGTATGAGAAGCAGTTCTTACTGTTGTAATTCACCACAACAGTATCCACATTTAAAATGAACTATTCTGTATACTATTCCACTTGGAAGGAAACACTACTTGCCTGATTCTAAATTGTGCTTCAATAGATAGTATGGCTCTTAATAAAGAAAACCAGAGATTAGGTTTTATATATAATATCTTCTTTATTTATGTATGTATATATACATATATGTATGTATATATATATATATGTGTGTGTGTGTGTGTGTATGTGTGTGTGTGTGTGTGTGTGTGTGTGATATGTGTTTGAGTGTGTTTGTGCTGGTGCATGCTGATGGCTGCTGAAGTCAGAAGAAGGCATTGGATCTCATGGAGCTGGGGCTACAGATGGCTATGAGGCACTTGATGTGCTGGAACTGAACCCAGTCCACTGAAAGAGCAGCAAAGGATCCTAACTGCTGAGCAATTTCTCCATCCCAATAAAGTCTTGTTACTCAAAGTTAAACATAGCTGTTAGGCCACAAAGAAGGAGATTTAACTGATGTGCTGTATTGCACAGGATGCTATTTAAAGACTTTATTTGATGTATCTATGTTTGTCAGTGCTGCAGTGATAGCTCAGCAGTTAGGAGCACTGGTTGCTCTTACAGAAGACTGGGGTTTGAATTGCTGATCAACATACTGGTCAACAACCATCTGTAACTCTAGTTCCAAATGATCCTTTGCTCTCTTCTGGCCTCTGCTTGCATTGCAAGACACAGGTGCAATTAGATACAGGCAGACATGCATGCAGTTAAAATAATGAATAAATTTAAAAATCTATGCTTTATCAAATGAGCAGTAAAACTAGAATCTAAGTGAATAATGAACACTTCACCCCACCCCCACATGCTATTCCAGTACTTTGGAGATAGAGGCAGAAGGGTCTTACTTTGAGGTCATTCAGGTTCTCTCTCTCTCTCTCTCTCTCTCTCTCTCTCTCTCTCTCTGACACACACACACACATATAGTTTAAGTGCATGAAAAACAAATATTATATAAAACAGCCATCAGATAGCAAGATAGAGGCAGATGTCTATGAGACAGATAATACCCTGTTTACATACTGAGTTCAAGAGGATCTGGGGTTACTAGGGAGACACTTTCATAAAAAGTCAGAACTCTCTCCTATCTGACCAATTGTAGACTACATTAAATTCAGTGTGAATTTTATGAAATGATTCCCAGAGTAATCTATCATTTCTTACTCTCATATCACTCTCTTAACACATAAAATGAAAATCGACAATTCTCACGGAGTTTTATAGTTTCATCTGCCCTGTTTTATAGCATTATTTCTGTAAGTGTCACTAGTGCTTGTGAAAAGCATGGCTGAGACCAAGTCCAAGTTCACACTCACAGCTCATAAAATGCTTCGGTCGAACTGTATTCCCATGGATGATGTCCAATTTAAAAGCAGGATGATGTATGTGTCAGGTAATAAACATATTTCTAAATATAGAACATAGTGTATTCAGTTACAGTTTTAGTCACCACGAAAGAATTCCTAGACTTGTACTAGAGACAGATGGATTTGATTAAATACTAAACAGAAAACAAAGCATGGCTAGCAATTCAACTCGCATCAATATCATAGTGGAAGGGATTTTTTTTAAAACCACAAGTCCAGAAACACAGAGACAGAATCAAAATAGAAATATGACACCTATGAACCATGAAAATTGTAAACTAAAGGGTCAGATGGTGGTAAAACAATGAACAGGCCCAAGAAATCAGATTTAATTACTTGAGCAATGCAAACACAAGGACGGCTAGTTAAATTTGACTTTCAGAAAAGCAATGGATTATTCTTTTAGAATAAATATGTTAAAATTTAAATGGAAGTCCTACATTTTATCTGAGAATCAGGAATCTTCACTTGAAAAAGTGGTGACTTTAATGAAAAAAATGTTGTAATAATCAGGAGGATTTGATAGCAGCTGTTTCCAGAAATATTGTATAACAGGGTGATCCAGAGGAAATGCACACCTCGAGTTCCTGTGAAGCACTGACCACTTAACATAGTCAGGAGAAAAGTGGAGAAATAACTCCTGGGAGAGAAAATCAATAGCTCTATGCTAGTATACATTATGACCTAGTTCAGGGGAACTGAGTCCCCATGAAATAAGCTTAAATTTCTCCTTCTCTTCATAATGTTTCTTCCACAACCCTGGATCAAGATTTGTGTCCTATAAGATAGAAACTGAAATAGTATTATTTTAAATGAAATAACTTTCTGATGGAAAATAACCCATTGCTAGACTCTCAAGTGAAATGGCCCACACACATCATCCTAACTGGAGGACCAGCAGCAAAGCCATACACTCATGCACAGACGTTGATGGCTGTTTAGAGTAGCAATCGTGTCAGTGTGAAAATTCAAACAATAACAGACTTCTTATGGATGTGACCCTGCATAAAATGTCAAAACGACCTGAGGAATAAGAATCGTACATGGGGGGAGGGAGGGAGTGGGACCTAGAATGATGACGTAGAAGTTAAGAACACTGACTACTCTTCCAGAGGAACTAGGTTCAGTTCCCATCTTCCACATGTCACTTAACAACTATCTGCAGCTCCATTTACAGGTTATCCAATATACTCTTTCAGCTACATCAGGTGTTGGACTGCATGGGTGCACTTAACATCCATGTAGGAAAAACATCAGCACATAAAATATAAATAAACAAATAAATAGTTTTTAAAAAGTGAGTATTGCAAAAACCATAGGAGAGAAGAAAATAATTCTAAAATATAAAACACAAGTACATAAGACCGAGTACTTTTTTAATGAAAAGAGTTTACAATTCAATTGCTTGAATTTCTAAGAGAAGAAGGCAGGTATTTAGAATGGTAAATAAGTGGACAACCAGCCTCAGAGGAAATCCTAACAGCATACCAACTGACACAAGTTCCTAACAATAAAGCAGCCATTAAAGAAGTTAGGGATTCCTTTCTGACTTTATTTCTGACACTTACATACATGTGTACAATAAAAATATGATCTTAAACATGTCCCTTTACCTCTTTACTGCCTCTAAACAATCCCCCAACATGTCTCATGTCTTTCTTCTAACTTTGTGTCTTTTTTTTTTTTTTTCTTCATAAACCACTTAGTGCTGCTCTTATGGAGAAATGGGAAACTTATCAGTGTCCAAATAATGATTTTATTTTTTCTGGTCTTTTTGAGACACAGTCTCATTGTAGCCCCACCTGTCCTAGAACTCGCCCTGTAGACTAGGCTGGCCTTGAACTCACAGAGATCTGCCTGCCTCTGCCTCCTGAGTGCTAGGATTAATGGCATACACCACCACACAATAGTGATTCTTATCCCCCCGCCCCCCCCCCCCAGCTATCAACTGCTAGTAGTTTCTCAATAAGAGAGGTAGCCTTGGGATTATCCTCCCAAATAGAATGAGATTTTGGATGCCTTGATTCTCTGCAGGTCTTGTTCAGGTAATCACAACTGCTGTGAGTTATGAACACCACAGCCAACTCATCTCCAGATGAGCATCTCATACCATTCCTTCCCATCCTCCGGTTCTTTGATTTTTTTTTTTTTTTTTTTGCTGTGTTTTCTTCCTCCATTTTTGTTGGCCCTTGGTGTTAGGGGATTTAATATAGATGTCCTCTTTAAGCATTAAAGTGCCTAACTCTCAGTACTTTGAGCAGTTATGCATCTCTACATTGACTACTGTCCACTGTGAAAATAAGCTTTTTTCTAATAAAGGCAGGGAGTGGCCCATGTATATGGATGTAAACACAAATGTTTAGAAGGCAAATTGACAGAATAATCATTTAGAAAAATAAGAAGAGCATGTGGGTTGTAGGTTTTTTTTTTTTTTTTTTGACCAATTTTATACTACCAAGGGAGAAATTCCCTCTCTGAAGCAGACCTTAAATCCAAGCAGAAATCTGTTATTTATCCCATAATAGTATTCCACTCTTATAAAGTAGGTCCATATATCTTGTCTGGTAGGTTGCTATGGCAGCATACACTTTCCAATATCAATTAAAACCACTGATGTCTTTTCTTCCCCAACAGACTACGTCACATCTTCCAGAACTATGAAACCTAACTAGTGATGAATTTTCTTTTTTTTTTCCCACCACTCCTGGCCTAAAATGAGTCTTAGCCACCTTGTGGGTGCTGGGAATCGAACCTGGGTCCTCTGCAATTGCAGTCAGTGCCCTTAACTGCTGAGCCATCTCCCCAACCCCCTGTGATGAATTTTCTAATTATTTCATGATTGGTATATCTTTGTCCCATAGCCAACTCAAAGTCTTCAGCATTGGGGAATCACCATGTAGTTATGGTGGACAACCAATAGCAATAGCGATAGCCTGTGTTATTTTGGAGCTCTGGGTTTTCCTGACCAATAACACATAGGGAGGTACCCTGTGCTTAGGACTGAAATTTTTATTTAACAGGCCATGTCTTCTGGGAGCTACATATTTTTAAATATAATCAGGGTAATTTCCCTCAAATTCCAGAGAACTATACTCAAAACAAATTATGTTGGTTACCGGCTGGGCAGCTTTGGGTTTGGAGCCTCAGTGGCTTTGTGCGGGCAGGCTCCTGAGGCACAGGAACCCGGAAGTGGCTCAGGCAGGTACATTTTGGGGTAGATTGTCTCCTGGGCTGCTGGAAAAGGGTCGCAAATCTGAGCACTTTGTAGGGGGTGGCCATCTGAGTGGGGCCGCCCTTCACCTTTGCAGCCTATGACTGGCAGAGCTGGTTTGGGTTTGGTGCCTCTGTGGCTTTGTATGGCTGAATCCTGAGGTACAGGAACCCGGAAGTCGCTCAGGCAGGTATTGAGGCATGGGCAAAGTCAGGAATATATACCCCCACCACCAACGGGAATTGGTGAGAGAGTATTCAAGTGGACTTTTTTTGGAGAACCTTCAGAACAGGAAGAGACGAGTGACTTAGGCTTCCAATGTCCAATATATGAACAAAATTGAAAGCATGAAAGCTAGACAAGTCAATACTCCATAAACAAGGAGGAGGGGGAAAAAAAGCATTGGAAGGAGGCAAGAAAAACCATCCACTAACATAGTGAAAAGACATTTGTGACTTGAATCACAAAAAGGAAACACATGCCAGGGACACGATGAAGGGACAACATGGGAAAGGCACAGGATAATCCCCCACCAGGCTCTACCAAAGGAGGTAGCTACAATGGGATCCCCTTGGAGGTGACCCAAGAACAAATCTTAGAGGAATAATTGCAGACCTATGCAGAGAAATTAAAGAAAATAAAGAAGAATTCAGAGAAATAAGGAGAGAGAATGAAAAACTCAAAAAGGACCTAGAGGGATACAATGACAAACTTCAGAAAGAACTAAAGGAACAGATTGAAAAACTCCAGAAAGAACTAGAGGGAGAAAAAAACAAACTCCGAAAGGAAGTAGAAACACTGAAAAAGGAAGCCAACCAATGAAGTAAGGAGCACCAAGAAGAGATTGAGAAGCTCAAAAAGGAAATGGAAATACTAAAGAAAACACAGGATGAAACGAAAAAGGAAATAGAACTCTCATCCAATCAAGAAGAAAGGAAAGTAAAAAGCCTCAGAAGTAGAATGGAAGAAGCAGAAAAAAGAATATCAGATCTGGAAGATAACACAGAGCAACTAAAAAACTCAAATAAAGATTATGAAAATTTTAAAAGTACACAAAAGTGGAACAACCAGGAAATATGGGTCACTATGAAAAGATCAAACCTCCACATCATAAGAATAGAGGAAGGAGAAGAATCTCAAGAGAATAGTATTGATCAGATCTTCAAAAGCATAATAGATGAAAATTTCCCCAAACTAAAAATAGACAAACCCATACAAATACAAGAAGTACATAGGACTCCAAATAGAAAAGATCAGAAAAGAAACTCCCCATGCCATATCATAGTTAAAATGCTAGACACCCAAAACAAAGACAAAAT
>VZQC01001546.1:361140-410939 GCA_009823505.1 Rhizomys pruinosus | reverse complement strand
TCAGCAATGGATTATTCTACCAAGGAGATGTTGGCCAGGGGATCCAAGCCCCCACAAAATGTAAAGGCTCCTTGCCTCTAAACTGGGATACCTGCAAGAAGAGAGGTGATAAGGCCCTGCTGTCGAAGACCTGATGTTAACATGGGAAAGATGTATTGAGACCACACATGCAAATGTACAGATGGTCTCTGGAATACCAGAGAGGGTTACCAAAGGCCACTATACCAATAAAGCAAATATGGGTCTCCTTGGGTCAAGCAAGACTCCTCCGTCAGCACCAGCTACACCTCACCTGCCTGGAAATACTGTGCAGCAGAGACAACCATATGCCTGTATATCCCAGATCTAATTGGCTATTGGCTCTCCTTGGAGGAATAATCTATGGTTGATGCCACAAGTTTACACCCTCTAATGGTCAGGAGATGTTATAAGCCACAGTAAGACCCTGTCATATTCAACAGAAAAAAACGTAATCCATGGATTAACATACCATCCAAACATCTGTGTCTATATCAAAGTAACCTACGATAACAATTAGTACTGTTTAAATACCTATGTATCTAATTGCTTGTGCTTCATTAGTAGGATTGAAAGGTTATTCTTGGACAAACTGTCAGCCCATGAAAGAAAACAGCCAGAATTGACCAGAGTCCAAGACAACAGCTCCAGAGAAAGTAGACTGTTTTGCTTCTCATCCACCTGTGCCCCTTTTCTAAGTCTAGGGAAAAATCTGCGGAAGAGGGGGCATGGTAGAATGTAAGGGCTGTGATTGGGGTGAATGGTGAAACTACACCAATATAGCCTGGACACTCATTTGATCAACTTGATTGAACATAGAAGCCCCCCCTGCTGGATGGTGGGACCAAGGGGCTGTGTGGGTCTGGACACAACTGCTTGCAAATTGGTTTTACATGAAGGATGCTTGTACTCATAAATTATCACTTATTGCTAAAAAATGGAAAAAAAAAACAGAGAAATATGCAAGACAGTTATGGCAGAATGCATGATCTGGGATGGGGTGGGGTGGGATGTGGGGGAAGAGAAGGGGAAATATGCCTGAATTGAATTGGAGAATGATGTATGAAATATACAAAGCATCAATCAAATAAAATAAAATAAAATAAAATAGTATAAAGTTATAATTTCAACATAGGAAGGGATGACTCTTGTAATCTGAAATCAGCAAAGAACACAATAAGATTTAATTTTAAATAAAAATTTTAAAGTAAATATCTAAATTATTTACAAGTCCCAAAAGGGCAACTTTGGAACAGGTAGAGATTACTCATGGGCTTAAAGAAAACTATAGATATACAGAATTTTTTCAAAGGTATAGGAATACCTTTGAAAAAAATTCCCTCAGGATGTTAATGTGGGGGTCAGTGAAACTTAAAGAAAGACATCAAAGTAAGCGAGACCATGATTTATGCTGGTAATATGATAAAGATCCCATATACCTAAAGGCTCTGTCTACGGATTGCAAGATAAAAGTAACTTTTCAACAAAACTCAGGCATTACAATATTTGAAAAATGACAGTTTATTATAAGAAGGATGACATGATAGTGGTTATTATGCTTAACAGCTATTCTTTGATTTCTTTGTTGTTCTCACATTCCTTTAAAATCTGCAATCTCATAATAAAGAAAAAATAACTAGAAAGGGTAGAACTGAAAAAAAGTGTTGGAGGAAATGTATATTAGAACAATCATATGGAAGTGAATGTGAAGATTCTTCAAAAAAAGAGAAAGAAAGAAATACTGCTGCACAGCTTTATTATTCCTGGGTATATGCCCAAAGGAAAAAAAATCAACATGACACAAACATGTACTTCCATCTTTAGAGCAGCACTACTCAAAAGAACCAGGTTAGTGAATCAATCTAGGTACTGATTAACAAGAGAGTGATTAAAGAAAAAAATAAAATAAAATATTGGCCATATTTTCAGAAACTGAGTGGCTCCTATATCCTTTTCATTATATACACATATATATTATATATATATATATATATGTATATGTATACATATATATCACAGATGCATAATGCTAAGTCATAGGGTGGGTGTATGCTGATCCTAGTAACCTGTGAATGAAGAAATCTAAAGTGTCATCATGGTTTAGCTAATATTTCCATAAAGGCAAATTATGATGATTATCATTTCAGGAAGTGAGAGGCTCTTATAACCTTTTATTATATATAATTATATATATGAAATTATAGTTTTATATGTGGTAGAATTATTTCTGGAGTCAAAGATTAACAGATCTATTATTTTTCATATCTAACTTGTGTCTGTGTGTGTGGGGTATACATAAATACCTCTGAGAGAGATTAGATAATTCTGGGATAATGTATTATGTGCTGCAGACACTTCCCATAGGAATTGTTTGCAATTTGGTTATAGATGTAAGTCCGTTTTCTTTGTAAATGTTTTTTTGTCATTGACAGTTTCTCCTCTTTAAAACTTAATAATTTTATTTCAATTCATGCCAAGAAATATTTTAAATTTCTGGAGAGATAAATATATTATGCACAAGTAATTAAGGATTTTTTCTGTAAATTTCTTACATAGGTTTTGTGCTGAGATATATTTTTTCTTAAATTTTTATTGAACTTTTGCATATTTCATACAACATTTCTTAATCAAATTTAGAACTATTCCCCCTTCCATGCCCCCTGAGCCCGCTAGACCTCATGTATTCTGCCATACATGTCTTGCATCTTTTTCTAGGCTTTAAAAATTATTCAAGGCAGAAGTTTATTCTTTTGGGAAGAAGTATACTATTTCAGTCAGTTTTTGAACAAGTATTTTTTGTTGTTGTTTCCTGTATTTTATTTAAAAAAATGATTGAAAGAGGAAATCCATCTGAATATTTTGTAAGAATCATCCTTTTCAAAAGTATGCAGCATGAGATATATGATTACTCTTACTGGAAAATCTATTTTTGAGGTTACTAAAGTGAATTTCAACACACCTGGTGTTGAAAATTATTGTGAGGATTTAGTCACATTACCTAATCTCATTATACCTCATATTTGTCACTTGTAGAATGAGAAGAATAATAAATTTATGTGCTGAATTATATTGAAATGAAAAACAATACATGAGAGATTGTAAAATGATTTTCTATCCTATGAGCTACACGTATTTCTATATAATCCTCTACACTGTCTGTTGACTCTGAAAGTTTTCTTTCAATTCATGTTTTCATATATATATATATGATAGAAATAAATGTCATGGCAAAGGAATTTCTCAAAAAAGTTAAAGTTCAAAATAAAGTATCAGAATCAGATTTTATTTAGAGGGTTGCTTTTGAGTATGATGGGTTAGGATAGAGGCATTATTAATACAATATAGAATTATCTGAACAAAGGTTTTTAAGATATTCAACATTTCAGTAAGCAACCCTAACTCCCCAGGGTGTTTTCATCATATTAAAAGCTATGAAAATATCATTCCAGGATTTAATTCAGAACACAAATTTTGCACACAGTGAGCTATTTTACATAGTGTTAAAATTGTATATATCAGTAGATTGATGGCAATTTTATTTTTTCTCTACTGCGATGGTGTAAGTTGGCAATTTCACAGGACCTAAAATTTTCAAGGAGTTCTGACCTCTGAACATGTCTATAAGGAGTATCTAGATTAGGTAAGCTGAAGTGGGGAGACTCACCCTAATTGTAGACAGCACCATTCTCTGGTCTGTGATACTGATATGCTTGGAAAAGAGAAAGCTAATTGAGCATCAATATTCATCCCCTTCTGCTCCTGATTGTGGATGCACTATGACCAGCCTGGCTCATGTTCCTGTCCATGTGACTTCCTCCAGCAGGCAGACTATGGGCAATTACAGTGAGACAAAAGAAACCCTTCTTTAAGTTGATTTTGTCATGTATTTTATTCCAGCAGTGAGGTAAGTAGCTAAGACTAGTACTATTTACTAGTACTAGTAAATTTAAATGTATAAAAATTTACTTCATGTAACTTTGAGACAAAATAATTAATTGGATTTTATCCCTGCCTTAATTGCTTGCCTCTTGCGGTAACAAAATACCTGATGAAAACAACTTTAAGAAAGGGTTGATTTAGCCTTTGTTTCAAGAAAATCAGAACATTATTGCAGGGATAGAATGGAAACAAGAGTAGGCTGTCACAGGCAGGAAGTGGTTTGATAAATGCTTTTATTCAGCTTTTTCTCCCTTTTATTCAACAGGGAACTATAGGTGATAGAATGGTATTATCCATATTTCATGTGGGCCTTCCCACCTCAACTCACTATAATTCGTAAAGATGGTTATTCTAAATTCCATGAATTTGACACTAAATAATTCAAATTTTCTCTTAGTTTAAGACAATGTCTTATCCCAATATCTATACAATCCAAAGTAAACCCCTACCTCTCACCCTGTACAAAAATCAACTCCAAATGGATCAAAGACCTTAACATGAAACCTGAAACTCTGAAAATGATATAAGAAAATGCTAGCACTAGTCTATAACACATAGGCATAGGAAAGACTTCCTAAATTAGCAACTGCACAGGAAAAAAGGTCAATAATTGACAAGTGGGAATTATTAAACTCAAAAGCTTCTGTACAGTGAAAGAAACAATCAATGAAGTGAAGAGAAAACCCACAGAGTGGGAGGAAACTTTTACCAGTGATACATCTGACAGAACATTAACATCTAGAGTATATGAACTGCTCTTAAAACAAAGGAGCAAGTAAACAAATGACCCACCCAAAGGATCCATCATTTGGGTAAAGAGCCGAAGAGAGACTTCACAAATGAAGAAATAAAGATGGCTGAAAACATCTTTAAAAGTGTTCAAAATTGCTAATAATTAAGGAAATACAAATGAAAAACACTTTATGACTTCATCTTATTCCCATAAGACTGACCATGATCAAGAAAACAAAAGATACCAAATGTTGGAGAGGTTGTGGGCAAAGGGAACACTCATCCACTGCTGGTGGGAATTCAACTCCTATGGAAAGCAGTGTGGAGAACACTTGAAAGACTCAAAATGAGTCTACCCCCTGACCCAGTCATACCCCTCCTGGGTACATACGCATAAGACTCATCCTACTGCAGAACATGCACATCTATGTTTATCGAAGCTCTCTTCACAATAGTGAAGAAGTATAAGCAACCCAAGTGTCCCTCAACTGACAGGGGATAAGGAAAATGAGGTACATATACACAACAGAATTCTATGCAGCAGTAAAGAAATATGACATCATGAACTTTGCAGGTAAATGGATGAAACTAGAAGCCATTATGCTAAGTGAAATAACTTAGTCCCAGAAAAACAAACCTTGTATGGTGTCCTTCATTTGTGGATCCTAGAACCAAATCTCTATTTGTAAGGCAAACTGAGCAATTCTTTGTTCTTTTCTTAGTGAACATAATACCTGATGTCACCCATCAACTTACTATGTAATGTGAGAAGGTAAAATGTATATATATATATATATATATATATTCCCTTTATCACATAAAATCTTTCTGTCAATATGTGAACCTTATAACCATGTTTGCAATAACCTTAGAATTATTTTCAGACATCATAATTTGCGCATTCGCGTTATGTGCAGCTGTGCATGCTTTGAAGTGATACAAATCAGAAATGATAACAACAACAGAAAAGACTGAGTCAAAGAACTGGCTGAAACAATAAACTTCTGCCAAAAGAGGTAAACTTCTAGATCAAATACTTTCAAAATACTGAGAAAAAGATGAAAAACATGTGTGGCAGAATGAATCTATTCTGGCTGGGTTGGGGCCAAGTAAGGGGTATAAATTTGATTAATAAATGTATGAAATGCACAATGCTCAATAAAAAAATTCAAAGTAGCTTCCACATTTCCAATATACAATGACACAAAATAAACATTTCTACTTCAAAAGAGATAAATGTGCCATAAGGATTAATTTCTATGATCATAGAAAAGCAAGATCAAAGCATAGCAGGGTAAATGTCAAATCCTGCAGCCAGTCTCCAAGGTCAGTAGTTGAATCACCTGGGCTCCACCTGAACAGTCCTGTGCTCCGGCACAGGGAGCCTTTCCGCTGGCATCAATCCTCCTTGCTTTCAGCTTTTCTTGACGGACACCCTATAGTCCTGATATCTCCACCACTCGAGTTTCTATTGCAACTTAGACGTCCCTTCAATGTTCATGCTTTAGTGTCTCATGTCCTACTTAAGGAACTCTTCCACTGCTACAGATTGCCCAGCCTCAATGGGTTCCTGGAACTACAATGCAAGGCTCAATTTCTCTTTAATACTACATTACAGATCCCATACCTGCCATTCCGGTACCGCATGGTGAGCACTGCCAAGTTCTGCAGTCAGCTCAGAACAGAGGTGTCCCACAGCTGTCTTAGCTCTTGTATAATGACTGGAAAAATATTTTCTTGGCACTTTCTTTCCATAAGTAGAGGACACTCCTGTAGCTTTCTTTCTTGTGGCTCTCTCCTTCCAAATGAATTTGCATTTACCTGATACAGTCTTAAGTGTGTAGAATCTTGCCATCAGGAAAACTTTCTTGTGGCAAAGCACCAGGTTTCTTTTTCATGTTCCTAATAGGTTTAACATTATTGCTACTTTTAAGTAGGCCTTGTCTGTAAGGTTAAACTCACATTTTTTTTTCCTTGACAAACTGCGCATTTTAAATGCCTTTATGTTTCATGGTTTTTGTTTTCTCACTCTAGATATGGATAAGTGTAGTACGCAGTAGATATGCCACAGCTTTAATGATACTTAATGTGTCTTGAAACTTTCTCCACCAAATGAAGTAAAGCATGGCTCCACCAAGAGCCTCATTTAGGTTCTCACAACATGACTAGAATAAGGCACATTCTTTGCTAGAAGTTCCAAGAATGGTCTGTGGCCTAGTCCCAAACAGAGTCCTTCCAGCTTGAAATTCCTGAGCTGTTCTCCACTTTCCATGTTTCTCTGTTCCATCAAAATGGGCCATTAAGCTCTGTTTACATTATTCAAGGGATTTCTAGACCTAAGTTCAAAATTCTCCTACCTTCTTCCTCAAAATGAGGTGTAAAGGTGTATGGACAATGTGGTCAGCAATAATTCTACTCCTTGTATTAGTTTCTTGGAGTACTTATATTATTGTTTTGATAAAATACCTATCAAAAACAAGTTAGAGATGGATGGGCTTAATTTGTCTTTCCCTTACGGGGGTAACAGTTCATCATGGCAAGGAAAAGACCAAGGAGGAGCAGAGGACTTGTCATGTGTCCACAGTAAGAAACAGATAGCAATATATGCTGATGTTCAGCAAATGCTCATGATCGAGGTTAAACACCACAGTACTTATTTGATTGCTGTTTAAAATTTCATATAAATGTTTATTTCTCCCATAAACCAGTACTCACAGTTATGAGATATACAGGCATATGTTGTTATGGTTAATTTCCAAAAAAAAATAAATTTGCTATTAACTTTCTATGGTAGATATTTCATGTTTTTCTGAGCAAGGATTTTCTATTTTGTGATTCATGAGGTGAATTTGTACTCTGCTCCCTGTCTTCCTCCTTGCTGTCCTCATCTTCCGTCCTTTGGTGCTTACTCATTTTTCCTAGTCTCTCTAAATTTTAGTATAATTTCGTTGAGCTACCTTGCTGGTTTCTAATGTAATTAACATTTTCTTCTCTCTCTCTCTCTGTATGTATGTTTGACTGTGTGTGTGTGTGTTCTTACATTTTTGGAGGCTAGAAAAGATGTTTGGGTGTGATTCTCAGGAACATCATTGACTTTCTTGAGAGAGGGCCTCTCATTTGTTGCCCAATTATTATGCCTGACTGGCTGCAGAGTGGACCTCAAAAAGCCTCCTCTTCTGCCTCCCCAGTCCTATGATTCCAAGTTTATGCCTTCAGGCAGGCCTGGCATATTTTAGTGAGTTATTGATCTAACACAGCTCCTTGTGCTTGCTATACAAATGTAACCTATTAAACCATCCCCTTAAATTAAGAGAATTACCTTTTGCCAGGAAAATTTCTTTAGGAAAAACTGAGACATATATATTACTTAATTCAACTTTCTATGAAATTATGCTATTATAATGACCTTATTGTGATAGTAGAGGTTAAGAGTTAGATACATATATCTGTGTATATTTATAAATGGTTGTATGAATATGTAACAATAATCAAATGAAAGGACAAGAAATTGAGTGGGAATGTGGGGATAAATGGAAGGAGGTGGAGAGAGACTGGGTGGCTTGGAAATAATGAAAAGACTATATTCATGTATGAATTTCTTAAAAAGAAAAAAAAATCAGTATTTTTTATTTAAGGTTTTCCCACATGATTATCAATGCAGGAACTCCTTGGTTAAACTGGATATGACTTTGGACACAAATGATATAATTAAAATACCCACAAATGTGGGTATTTTAATTATATCAGAGAGAAAAGAAGACAGATAAATTCGTCAAATTTATGGGTACAACTTCATTTCCTTGAACAGTACATTGAAGCAATAAGGATATATCAATACTGTCCAGCCTGCTCATTTTAGGTATAAAGTCATATGTCTTACATGATAATGTTAGATTCTGAAGGAGAACCTAGCTAGGAATATGTTTGTTTTAAAATGTGGTATAATTAAAAACATTAAAAATGTGTTTTAATGAAGATAGTCATTATTTTCTTAAGTTTGCTCTGCTGTAAAATAGTCCTCTGAATTCCAACTATAACTAAGATTTTAATTCATTTTTCTTGAATTTTTTATTCTGTTAGCATTTTCTTTTTACTTTAAAGCATAATATACAATAATTTCCTTTCTTATAGAACCACCTAGGGAAATCTAAAAATTTCCCTGTTTCCAATGGGCTGTTCTAGTTTAGAAATTATTTTGAGAAATGTAGGTCTTTCTAAAATTCCAACATCTGAGACCTAACTAGATCTAAATGTAATCTGAATTATTATTGTAAAATAAACCAATCGATTACAGCTAAACAGAAACTAAAGACATAGAACACTGAGGATGAATATCCTTAAGTAGGGAGATGTGGGAAAGGATGGAAGTAACAGGGGGAGAGTGAACTTAAAGGAAGGGTCTATGGAACATCTACAGGAACCTATTTCCTTGCAGCACAATGAAAAACATGTACTTAGAGAGACTAGAAGGGTACATGTTATATGAAAGAGGGGGGATACTAGAAGTTAAAAGCTTTAGTGAAGATAAGACAAGGGTGGTGCTGGGGAAGAGACGTAGAGAAGAGGATAACCCTGACTTAGTGTGTATGAAAAAGACTTACAAAAACCTACTACTTCATAAGCTAGACATAAAGCATTATGTTTAAAGATTTTGAATGGAGGTAGACTACATTGGTAGACAATGTTGATCTCCAAATGTTGGCATCCTCTGTGTTGTGAGGTTCCTGCCTCCCAGGTCACCAGCCTCATGGACCTAGGTATGGCTGCCATGCCCAACAGTGATGCAATGGCTGGAGGCCTCAAGGAAGAAAGCAGGAAAGAGCAGAGGATGGTCTGAAACAGTCAACAAAAGATCCAGGAGCAGTATTAGTGAGCAAACTCATTTCTTGCAGGGGTTTTAAACTGGTGGGCTCTTTGACCAGGAGGTGGGGGGTACAGAGGAGAAGCCTATGTACATTCCACAATGGCTACATTTTGTGGTAAGAGTACCATAGCCCCCTGATATTTGTTTATGGCTTGTGCTATTTACCTCCTAAAGACAGGGTGGACATGCCTCAGGAGAGATAAACTTAGGAATGCTACACTCCCCTGGGGGGGGGGGCTCAGGTGCCTGATGTCCAATATGACTAGTGAGAGAATCTCCCATCTCCTGCCAACCTTCTAGGTTATTGGAGTAAGAAGCTAGCTCTCTTACATTCAGCCATAATGGATTGATCTGTCCCCACAGCTTCCCCTTTGTTTTTTTGTTTTGTTTTGTTTTCATTTTTGTTTTTATAATAGGGAAGTGTCATCATAATCTTCCAGGAGGGAGCAGGGGGTTGGTAATGCGCCAGTAGGTTCTTGGCTACTACCTCAGTGAGATTGTTAATTTGGCCTTTAACAAACTATATAACACACGAAGAACTTATTAAGAGCACTCCTAAGGTTTCAAGGTGTCCTATGAAAGGGAGCATCCAGGTGGTTAAAGGGTTGGAGAACCAGAAGACAGATGATTGGGAAGAGTATTGGACCTGCAGTTCTTTCCAGAGGTCGTTAAGGGCTTTTACATTTTGTTCCACTACAGCAGCCTCATTGACATAACATCAACATTCCTCACCCAAAACACACAGGTCCCATTAGTGATTTTAGCTGTAAACCAAAGTCTCGAGTCTGGCTGGAAAAGCTTGTACATATAATTATGTTGATTAAACAAGATTCAGTCTATAGTTGCTGTGATCTCATAACTACCCCCATCTCCTTATCCTTATACTCTGACATGTCCCCACTTCCACAAGTAGTATCTAGGCTTTGGGAAAAAGGGACAAGAGTGGGTGAGAATGGGTGAGAAGAAAGGTCCATCTCGTTCTTGAAGTGGCACCTCAGACTTTCATGTCTGTGCCAGCTTTCCTTCCAACAGGCTGACGGTTCATCCAGGGGTTATTTTTAAAAAAATCTACTAATAAAACATAAATAGTAAAAAGTACAGGCACTTAAGCAGACATTATCACAACAAGTTACATTATGGGCACAGGCATAGATGTTTAGAAATACCATCATCCTCCACATTAGAGTGTCTTTTCTAGACATGTCTTTTGTGAAACAACACCTTTTTTCATAAACACATTTTAGTATGTAAACAGATGCAAGCTAATTAAAGTCTTTTTAAAAAATAGAATAAATCAGCCCTTTGATATCAAATCTAAAATATAAAATAATAATGCACCAAACCATGAATAAGGAGCATTATTTTAGCTAGTTCTTTAGCACCAGTGGTCATTTTTCTTTAGAGGCTCATTTGGTGTTTGGGAGTTTTTTTACCCATGGCACGTTTTATATTTCTCTGCCCTTGATAGACTCATTGAGCCTGACTTTTACTGTGGTTAAAACACATGTTTTGTCTTTACTTTCACCATTTGGCTGCTGGGGGAGGTCCCAGCCAGGTAGAAATGTTTTTAATCCTCAATAAGATATTTTTTCAGTAAAGAAAGTTACCCTGTTTAACTTGGGTGGCTTTTACCCATTTCTCGAGCAGTTCTTACTTTTAGTGTACTTTTTGTGAACTGTTCTCCAGGTTTCAAAGCCCTTTTGGAGGCTTTTAGTATAGTACCTGGCTTTGATACTTTTAATTAATGTTTTGGGGGCAATAAAGAATATCCTTCCAAGAGATCTCTTGTCTATTAGCCAAAGAAAGATTAAAAGCATGTCTGATTACCAGTCAATGCCATAATAACTGGCTCCTAACCCAGAGAGGTGCCAGCAGGAGCATTTATGGATCGCCCCATGTGTTGGTTCCCTACAAAGTGTTTTTTCTCTCAGACTTCTTCTATTTGTTTAGATAGGACAATCCCTTTTTTATAGTTAGTAAAGGATTGGAGTTGTTATATTTTATTTTAAAATTGAAATACTGATAAAAGGGGGTGGTCTTCTGTCCAGGGGATCTGTGATGATCTCAGCTCGCACTCGCATTTGCCCTTTTGCTGGCTTATGTGTTTTTGGTCTCTGGCTGAAACAAGGTTACTGGTCACCTTAGGAAGTCATCCTTTCAGCAGAGCAAAGAAAGCAGCCCCAAGCCAGCCTCCACCAGTCTCCCACTCCTTGAAGGCCATGTGGGATTGAGCTAGGCAGGAGGTTGTTTATAGGGAGGGGGTTGGGGGCAGGGAAGTGGGGTCAGGCATCTGGGTTTGCATCCAAACCATTCTCTGCCTATACAGGTGAGGGTTTGGAGAGGTTTGTGAATCCCCTGTTTGGTGGAAAGTGGGAAACTCAAAGCATTGTCTCTAAAGATCAGAGGTTAGGGAAAACCCTTGTAGCCTGGGGCCAACTGAGTGTGGAGACTCCTCCACTCTTATGAAGTGCCATAACCCTCAGTCTCCTAATCTGTGGGCCTCTCTGATATGTGGGGGATTACCCATGATATCAAAAGAAACCCTTACACTTCCAGAGGCAGAAGCCAATGGGGGATTCCCCATTGGGGAATGGCAAAAGCTTGGCCTCAACTTTCAGAATTGGCAACACCCTGGTAGTATTTACTGGTCAATGAGTTATCTGGTTTTGATAGGAAAGAGAAATTAAGATAGTAAGATATTGCCTATTACTGAGCGGACTGTTGGGAGTCTCACCAGAGAACAAAGGGTCCTTCAGGTGACACTGAAGAATATTCTCAATCTGAGAGCCTCAGCTGCCCCTTTGCCTTAGAGGGTTCCTCGTGATGATGGGAACTGAAATTAAAAGACAGGACACCTGTCAGTCCTCAAAGGTGAGAAGACTGAGGGCACTGCTGCCCAATGTCCCCAATCACACAAGGGAAGATAGGAGCATTTACCTTCTTCCTGCACATCCCTAATGTCCCATTCTCTCAAGCCCCATGTTGTTGAGCACCAGCGATAGGCTTCTTCTGTGTCATGCGGTTCCGCCTGCCAGGTCACCAGCCTCACAGCCCTAGGTATGGCAGCCATGCCCATCTGTGGCAAGATTTCAGGGGCTGCAAGGAGGGAAGCAGGAGGGAGAAGAGGATCATCACCAAGAGGGGATGAGTCCGAAATGGATCAAAGAAAGATCCAGGAGCAGTGTCAGTGAGCAAACTCATTTATTGCAGGGGTTTTAAGCACTTACATAGTAGTTTTGGTGGGCTATTTGACCAGGAGGTGGATGAGAGAGAAGGGAAGAATAAGTGTATTCTACAAAGCTTAAGTTTTATGGCAGCAGTGCCATGGTCAACCAAGATAGTCTTATGGATTGCACCATTTGCCTCCTGAGGACATGGCAGACACGCCTCAGGACAGATAAGCTTAGGAATGCTACAGTTCCAGCTGAACTCCCCTGGGAGTGGGCTGCAGGTGCCTGATGTCCAATATGATAAGGGGGGAGTGCTTCCCATCTCTTGCTGACCTTCGAGGTTATCAGGGGAGGTTATCAGGGTAAGAAGCTATACTCATCTGTAATGGATTTATCTGCATCACAGCCAAAGGTATCAGTAAGTAAACAAAATGTCAGTGCTAGTCATGGAAAATCTTCCTCCCAAGTTATTGACCAGAAGTTTCCCAGAAGGATCCAAAATAACACAGGCCATTGCCATTATAGCTTGTGAAATGACAACATAGTAATAACTGACAGCTGAAGACCCCACACACTTGGGGTGTAGGACATAAAGAAATGTACCTCAATCTGACTTGAAATTTCTTGCTATGCTGTCTAGATTATTGGACTGTAATTTGCTATACAGGGTCCTGGGTGAGACCTTACCCAGTGTTGGACCCTGCATGCTATAATATCAGCTTTCTAAACAAGGTGTTCCCACTGGTATAATTGTGGTGTTGTGGCTGTAGGAGTAATCAACCACTTTCTAATTTGACATGCAGCCTGCTCTATTATTGTCACTTTACTAAGTGATCATGCTGTCAAACTTTCTTCTAAATACTCATGCTCATACTCACAGACCTGCAGTGTCTTCAACTTTGGTTAGAGAAACTTCTTTCTACAATGGATTGTAGTCAGTGATGAAACAAATGTATCACTTGTCCAAATCCTGAAAATATGTGGCCATGAATACTCAAGTAAAAATGAGATATTTTATCAACATATTTGGCCCACCAAATATGGGAGAAGAGACAAAGAGAATGTAAGAGCCAGAGGTTGGAAATGAATGTTGTAAAAAGCCATCTTCTGGACATGACATGACTACACCACTCACAGTCTAACAGCAGCTATGGTTACATGCATAGCACCTGCACAAAAACAAGCCAGCTGCAATACCAACATGAAAGACCAAGCACCTCACCAGACCAGATGCCTTGCTGAGGAAATCTTGACAGATCATTGATGCTGGCGGAAGTAGAACCATTATCTGCAGCTGTGGCTGCTGGTAGGTAGCCGTGCACTGGTGGATGGCCCCTATATCCATGTACATGTGGACAGAAATAATTGGACTTGCTGAGCTATTAAGTTTTTTAAAAAAGAGTGAAAGTACATGAAGTTGTTATGGGGTATTTGTGAGCAATTAAGGAGAGTCAGAGAGAGGATTCTAGGTGATGGGTGTGATAATATTTCATTTTTATAGGTATGAAATTCCCAGAAATAGATTACAGAAAGTAAATAAAAAACCTATAGAAAATGTTGTATGTGGTTGGTTGGTAAATCAGTTGGTAGAGTGCATATATATACAACATGCTAGTGGCCCTAGTTTCAATCTTCAGCCCCATGTAAACAGGGTCACTTATTATTCTAGTTTGTCTTCCATTGCTGTAATAAAACACTCTGACACCAATTTGGGGAGGAAAGAGTTTATTCAGCCTACATCTCCTGGGTCACAGTTCACCACTTAGGGAGCCCAAGGCAAGAACTCAGGGCAGGAACCTGGAGGCAGGAGCTGAAGCACAGGCCATGGAGGAATGCTGTTTACTGGCTTGCTCCCCTGGCACAGCCCACCCTCTTATACAATACACAACAACCTGCCCAGGGTGGCACCACCCATAGTGGGCTGGGCCCTCCCACATTGCTCAACAAGCAAGACAATACTCCACAGATATGGCCACAGGCTAATCCAATGGAGCCAATTCCCCAATTGAGGCTCCCTCAACCCAGGTGTGTCAAGTTGACACTAAAGCTATCCAGCACAATTGACCCCTTGTCAACTTGACACACAAAACACATCACTATTAAATCACCACCTTTCCAGTTCTTATCCCCAAAGTATGATGTTAACATTAATCACAACCTAAGACAGTACAACCTTAAAAGCCCCACAGTCCTTAAAATGTCCAAACACTGGGTTGGAGGGATAGTGTGGCTGTTAAAGCTAAGGCTAACAACCAAAATATAAAATGTCCAAACACTTAAAAGTTCACAGTCTGTTAAATTCTCTTAACTGTGGGCTGCTGTAAAATCCAAAACAAGTACTGTCTTATTTCAAAGGGAAGAATCAGGCACACTCAAACAAAACCTAAGTCCAGCAAGTAGCTCAAGGCTGGACACCTGGGACTCACTCACGATCTTCTGGGCTCCAAAGAGTTTCAGCAGCTCCCCTTCTCTGACTCTGCCATCCATGGCACACACAGCTCATCTCTCAGGCCCAGGCTGACTCCATTCCACACCTGCTGCTGCTCTTAGTGGTCATCCCATGGTCCCAGCATGTCCAAAACGCAGGGGTCGCCACTGAAACTGAGGTTGCTTCTGACCTCTCCTGATGCAAAACCTCAGCTTCTCTTCCTGATCCCTGGAATCCTGGGGTCTTCACTGCAACCAAGGTCACACTCTGACCAGTGGCCTTTCCTGGCCTCTCATAGTGCCAGGCCTCAGCTGCTCTCTGTGACCTCTTCATGCTTTCAACACTGGAACCATACAAGAGACTCTTACATGTTACCAAGTCCTGCTTCTGGCTTGACATGGAGGCTCGGGCCCCTTCTGGAACATAGCTTCTGTGTGCTGACCCTCAAGAAATTTTTTCCCAGAAGATTTCACCACAGTGATGCTGGTCTGTTGTTACTTACAGCTGATTTTTCAGCCCCAGCTAACCAGCATCAGTTTTCCCAGTAAAACAAAAGATTCACTTCAGGCCCTGGTCTCTTGTTACTTACAGCTGATTCATCAGCCCCAGCTGACCAGAGCCCATAGATTAAAAAGTCCTGATGATCTCTGCTTCCCTTTGAAACTTGAAACTTCAAGAGCCAGGCCTTCATCATCTACAACTCCTTCAGCAAAACTGCTCTAAGCTCCACAGCAATGATCTTTAGTCATTCAGTGATTTTTCTAGCCCAGAGTTCCAAAGGATTCCACAATCCTTCCCCAAAACACCAAGGTCAGGTCTCTCACAGCAATAGCCCACTCTCTGGTACAAATTTCTATTCTAGTTTGTCTTACATTGCTGTGACAAAACACTCTGACACCAACTTGGGGAGGAAAGGGTTTATTCAGCTTTCATCTCCTGGGTCACAGTACACCACTTAGGGAGCCCAAGGCAGGAACTCAGGGCAGGAACCTGGAGGCAGGAGCTGAAGCACAGGCCATGGAAGAATGCTGTTTACTGGCTTGCTCCCCTGGCCCATGCCCAGTCTGCCCTCTTATACAGTATACAACAACTTGCCCAGGGTGGCACCACCCATAATGGGCTGGGCCCTCCCACATTGCTCGACAATCAAGACAATACTCCAAAGATGTGGCCACAGGCCAATCCAATGGAGCCAATTCCCCAATTGAGGCTCCCTCAACCCAGGTGTGTCAAGTTGACACTAAAGCTAGCCAGCACACTTGTGTAGACCTTCCTGTAATCCCAGTATCAGGGAGGTGGAAGCAGAATTATTCCAAGTCTAAGATCATCCTTTGATACATAGGGACTTGATGTCCTGCCTAGGCTTAGAACCCATCTAACACAAAGAAATGACAAAGAAAACTGATATATCATGAAATATAACCCATACATTGTTAACAATGTAAGGTGGTCTTATATTTGTGGCAACATTTTTAAGAATCCCTCTCTAGTGATTAAAGCTTAAAATGAAAATATAAAATTGTAAATATATTTGATAATGGTAAAACGTTAAACATCAAAATAAGAAATTTTCAGTCAAGTAGATGCAGCATTTTTATAATCTCCTTTACCATCTATTTTTAATATTTTTTTATGTGTATGAATGTATTGAATGCATGTTTGTAAGGGCACTCATATTGTGCAATACCCAGAGAGTTCAGAAGAGATTGTTGGATCACCTGGAAGTGGAGTTAAGAATGGCTGTCAGCCACCACATTGTTGATGAGAATAGAACCCAGGTCCTCTTAATAGCTGAACCATCTCTCCAGGCTTTAGCTACTTTTAAGAGGATTTTGGATTGCATAACAGTACTGATCAAAGACAGTAGAAATGTAAGAGAAATTAGGCTTAAGAAGATAGGTTTTATTGACTCAGAAAATGGAACAGGGAATAAAGATTATATTCTCAGATAAAGGAATATAAATCAAGTTTCACTCTGGGTTTTCCCTGGGTCATCAATTTTGTTCTATTTTCCTTCAGTATTAAGAACAATCTTTTCCAAAAAGTGATTGATTTCTATGTATAACTATTATGTCTTTCAGTTATTTGCATGCCACTAACCTGTGAACTTACTCTGAAGCATTTTATCCAAACTCATCATCTGCAACATCACTAGTTGAATGTATATTTTAAACTGTTAAATGAAAAGGCAAAAAATCCTAAGGTGATTTAAATATTCCAATACTTACTCAAATAGGAAAATATTTTGGGAAATTGGCAGACTGCACAGAGCATAGATAGTTCAGAATGTCCTGATCTAAGTAATACCTGTGCAGGTTGCACCAATGGCCACTGACAAAGAGCTGAAATGCAGAAACATATTGATTAACTGGCATCGGCACTGGTGTTATACTGCTGTATTGTGCCAAAACAATCACCTTATGTGGGCATGTCTTGACCAGTTTACAGCCTGCAATTAGCTAAAATTCAACTTCTGTGATTTGCTGAGATTAAGTTGCTTCATTGTAAGGATATACTTGTTTGAATAATTGTGACATACTATAAATAATTTAATGATACATGTAAATCTCTTTAAGCCAAATTTTATCATAAAAGCATGAAACAAGGTTTACATCAATTTTCAATTGAGCAGAATTATTTATGGAAGCTGATATTTGGTGTATAGAGCATAGAAGAAGCTTCCATAGAAAGAAAAAGACCGAACATATCCAATTAATTCAGCTCAACATCTTTTTTTTTTTTTTTTTTTTTTTGTCTTGTCTCTTTTTGAGGCAGAGTCTCTCTGTAGCCTTAGCTGTCAGGGAACTCACTCTGTAGACCAAGGTGGCCTTGAACTCACAAATATCCACCTGCCTCTGCCTCCCAAGTGCTAGGAATAAAGGTGTGTGCCACCACGCCAGACTTCATTTCATCTTCTGAGAAAGCAAAAATTTTCACCAATGTGCTTTGCTGGACAAAAAAATGAAAGCAAAATTTAAAGAAGGAATCTTCTGGTGGCAGTTAATTGTATTATCAATTATATAAGAAGTTTATTATCTATACCAAAGTAAACCTACCATAACAATTAGTAATTGTTTAAATACCTATATATCTAATTGCAAGTGCTTCATTAGTAGGATCGCGAAAGGTATATATTTAACTGCCTTAAATACGTATATCTAATTGCTGTGTTTCATTAGTAGGATCAAAAGTTATTCCTCGACAAGCTGCGCGCCCATGAAGAAAACAGCCAGAATTGACTAGAGACCAAGATAACAGCTTCCAGAGAAAGTAGACTGTTTTGCTTCTCATCCACACAGGCCCCTTTTCTAAGCCTAGGGAAAAATCTGCAGAAGAGGTGGGGCATGTAGAATGTAAGGGGGCTTGTGGATGAATGGTGAAACTACAACAATATAGACTGGACACTTCATTTGATCAACTTGATTGAAACATACAAGCCCCCCCCCCCTGCATGGATGGTGGGACCCATGGCTGTGTGGGGTTTGGGCACAACTGCTCGCAAATTGGTTTTACATGAAGGATGTTTGTACTCACAAATTATCACTTATTGTTAAAAAAATGAAAACAAAACAAAACAAAAAAAATAGAAAGATGCAGAAAAGTTACGGCAGAATGCATGATCTGGGATGGGTAGGGGTGGGGTGGGGGGAAGGGAAGGGGATATATGCCTGAACTGAATTGGAAAATGATGTAGGAAATACACAAAGCATCAATAAAAAAATAAAATAAAATAAAATTCACCAGGAATATATGGTTAAAACATATTTCAAAAGAAGAAAAGTTCAATTAGTACTCTTTCTTGCAACATACTGAAAAATCAACTTTTATTAAAGATTGAGACATTAACGCCTGGTACTATAAAACTCCTGCAAGAAAATACGGAAGAAGAGGATTCTTGACATCAGCATAGACAATGCCTTCTTGCTTATGCCATCCAAAGCAAAACCTAGGAAGTTGACAATTCACAGATAAGATTAATTCATTCCAGGGATTCATTGTATACCCTTGTGTCCATGCTCAGATGACTTGTATTGTGCTCTTAAAACTGTTAAGAGGACAGATTTCATGTTACGTGTACTTACCATAAACAACAACAACAACAGCAAACAGATCCAGGAACTTGGAAATGAATGCCGTGTGTATTTCCTCCATTAAATGGTGTTCACTTCTACCCCCAGGTCATCGGTAAGCACGCATTAAATAAAGGAGGGTCTAAATGTAAGTTATATCTCAATAAAGCCATTTTTAAAGGGAAAAAAAAAGAAGTTTATAACGTTGTTCAATGATCATGGCAACTTAATATAATAAAATGATGGCTGAGGTATATCTATAATTTCAGTCAAAAGAAATATTCACCTCTGACATTTAATATATATTTTATTTATATTTATTTTTATTTTATTTATATTTATATTTACATGTAATATATATATTAACAAAAATACTCTTTTAATTAATAAGACCTCTATAAATGCTATTTTCCGAAAGTGCTCATTATGGTAACTGACTTCTAATAAGGATATTACTTGGGGGATTGAAATGAAGTTTTCATATTCTTTTCTATGCACATAAACAGTGATACCTAATCTGAGGTGGTTGGCCCTAAACACATATACACATGAAAAACACTGAATGGACTTCATGCATTATATAATTGTATCCTTATTATTCATTTATATATAGATATAGATATAAATATATAGATATAATGACAATGACACAGAGGTAGAGTAGACAGGAATTGATAAGCATAGGGTATTGTTGGAGGATTAAGTGGAGGAGTAGAATAATGGAGATACATAATCATGAAACTGTTAGAAGAGAACAAAGGCAGTGGTAGTGTAGAGTGGAATTTATGAATCAGACATCAGTTGTTCAGGAATGAAAGTCAATAATAGACAAATGAGATCTCATTGAATTAAAAAAGCTTTTTCACAGGAAAAGAAACAACCACAGAAGTAAAAAGGAAACCCACTGAGTGGGAGAAAAATTTTTCATGTACCACACACACACACACACACACACACACACACACACACACATACACACACACATTTGTTAGAGATTTTCCAAAACAAAGAATCAGGAAAAGAAATGATCCAATTTAAAGATGAGCTGTGGATCTGAACAGAGATATCTCGAAAGAAGAAGTAAAAATGTTTAAGAAACACGTTAAAAACTCAACATCAACGTCGTTAGTAATTAGAGAAATACAAGTTAAAACTACTTAAACATTATATCTTACCCCAAACAGACTGGCTAAGATCAAGAGCACAAATGTTACCAAATGCTGGAGAGGATATGGGAAAATGGGAACACTCATTCACTAATGGTGTGATTGCAAGTTTGTGGAACCGCTATGGAAGACAGGGTGGAGAACTATTAAAAAACTAAAAATAAAACACCATATAATCTGGTTATACCATTTCTCAGCATATACCCAAAGGATTCATCCTACTGCAGAGATAATTATAGATCCACGCTTGTGACTTGTACATCTGTCCTTGCTGCTCTTTTCATAAGTGCTAAGTAATGGAAGCAATACTGTATGGAATTTTCAAAAAAATTAAAACTGGATACCTGCTATTCATTGTTTGCTGAGAGTGATCCACATGACTCTCAAAACAAAGCAGGCTATTTTCAAAGTCCTTAATCATCTACCAGAAATAGAACAGGACATGCTTCAAGAATAGGACTTAGATTAATGGAACAGGAAGTGACCTGAAACCTTTTTTATCTGAAATTAAGTGCTTGTAGTGCTAGATAATGTGCATTGTTCTGAGAGAAAATCAGTCAGTGGTACAGCCCAGCCCCAATCCATAACAACCATGATGAGCTGTCCAGCAAACTACCTCTATTGGTGCAGTAGAGGCACTGTAGTCTGGGAGATGGTAAACAGCTATCTAATTGGACTTGGAATCCTCTCAATGGGAGTGAACCCATGAGAGTCCCTATAAATTCAGCCAAATGCACAAGGTTGGGGAGAACATAGAGCCTAGAGAAAAGCCTATCAGGGTCATGCCTCTAGACAAATGAAATTCCTTACCATATACTAAAACTGGGATCTTTTATTTAGAGACAAGCATATCCTACACTGCTCATCAAAAAAGCTACTCTTTACAAAAGATGGAGGCCACTACAGAATCCACAACTGGTCAGACACGGAACATATATATATATATATCAGAAACATCCCCATTCATAGGAGACACCTTTACACACCAGAATGAGAAGCAGAAAGAAAGTGTGCACATCCCTCAATTCTCACCAGGAATACTTCTGTACACAATAGAAGGTGATGCAAACAGAAAGCTACAACAGGTCAAGCTTCAAAGAATGGGATCCCCTAGAGTGTGTATCACTGGATGGGGCCCCTATATTAAACCTCACCCACCTACAGCTCAGGGATCATTGTGGAAGAGGGGGCACAACGATTGTAAGAGCCATAGAGATGCAATGAGTTACAATCTGCTGTAAGCATTCACATGTAAACCTGTGGTGAATAGGCATCAGACACATGATCCATGTCAACTAGGACAAGGTCTCAAAGTGGAGCGGGAGAAATGGGAGAGGAACTGACTCTGTACTGAGAACCACAAGGGACTGAGTATTGTTGGTTGCCATAGAGTATGACTTACCTAGGTTTCTTAGATATGCTGACTAGACTCCAGGAGGATCTATTTACTCAGAAGGACATCTGGGTTTGGGAGCTTGACTGGATAGGGCTTAACTTGGATGTTGTAATGCCTGAGCTCTGAAGTGGGGTTGGGACATGGGAGGGTCTGGGTTTATTTGAGAAGCATTGCATGAGTTGTACAAATGTTCAATAAAACATAAATAAAAGGAAAAGGAAAATAAATAAATAAAAATTAAATATATGACTTCTAAAAAGAATTGAAAAAAGTACTCTCTTAAATTTTAAAAATCAACTTTGTTATAAAATTTTACATTTGAAGTAATTTAAGGGTAAACTTATATATTTCACATGAAAACTATAACTGTAACCATTGTGTCCACGTCAATTGTTGTCTCCTGCCAATTCCAGTAAGAACATCTTGTAGAAAAGGAAATCAAAACATTCCTTACAGAAACACACTAAAGTGTTCATACAGCACTTTCCCCTCTAGAAGTTTTCAATTATTATTAATTTCTTTCTAAGGACCAACTGCTTATATGTGTGTATGTATGTTTGTACCTGTACAGAAGCCAAAAGAGGGCATCGGATCCCCTGGAGTTAGACTTAAGGTGTTTGGAAGCCATCCTACCTGAGTGCTAGGGACTGAGGTTTAAGTCTTCTGCAAGACCGGAAACCTTTCTTCACCACTGGGACATCTTTCCATCATCCGCTATCTTTTTACACTGAGTATTCTTCCTTCACAAAAATATTAGCTTTGAAAGGATGCCTTCAACTGCTATGTGTTTACATTTAAATAAGACTATAAGTTATTATTCAGTGTTTCAGGGGTTACTAGTTATTTGAGAACCAAATGCACTACTTGAATTTGAGTCAATATCTGCCATTACATATCAGTTATATGAACATTATAGCATACTATCCTAAAACTTGGCATGGATCTGTGAATATATTTGAAAACAAAATGACAGGGAATTAGTTAGGATGACTTAGAACTCTGATCAAACTATCCTATAGACCTTTCAATGCTATTTCTATTGTTGATCGCATTGTATAATCTTCTCTCTTTCCCTCCCTTTCTCCCTCCCTCCCTCCAGTCCTTCCTTCCTTCCTTCCTTCCTTCCTTCCTTCCTTCTCCCCTCTCTCCCTCCTCTTTCTTTTTCTATTTCTGCTGTTCTCCTTTTCTACTTCCTATTCTCTACAAGCAAGTATATTATGATGTTGGAGAGTAAATGCTTGCTGATTTAAAATTAATTATTGGGTGAAGGGTCATATTTATAATGTCTACTCCAGCCAAAATTACCAGGCTATCCACTACAATATGTACCTTTGCTATCTACAAGAAGTTTTAGGGACATTTTTTTATTTTAAATATTTTGGATATTTGTGATATTAAAACGTTCCTGCTGCTGCTGCTGTTGTTGAGACAGGGTTTCCCTGTAGCCCAAACTGGCCTGAAAATCACTATGTAGGCATGACTGGGTTTGCTACCACCTGCCTCTGGTAATTGAGTGAATGCTGGATTTTTACTGGTTTTAAATTACCCTTAGATTTTAGATACATAAAATTTAAGGTTTTATAAAAGAAAAATAAAAACACTTAAGGGACGAGAACCAGGGCTCCTCCTTGAGCAAGCCCTTATATTCTTGCCGAAAAACCTGAGTTACATGATGGATAATGACCATCCTCCATTACTCCAATTCCAGGGGATCTGACACCCTCTTCTGGCCTAGATGACAGAAGCACATATGTGAGAGTAAAACACACAACAGGCACACACACACACACACACACACACACACAGAAAAGAGAGAGAGACAGAAAGAGACGGACAGAGAGAGAGAGAGAGACAGAGAGAGAGAGAGAGATTAGAATACAGCCATGGATTCTTTAAGTATTGATCACATATTATTCTTGGATGAACTGAAATATTAAAGCTAAATTATTTACGAACTGCAAACTTTCCCTTTCAATGTCTTAGTGTCTTAGTGAAGTAGCTATACTTGGTGGAAAGTTATTTCAATTGAATACAATATGCAAAGAAAGGAAAAATTACCATCCAGAATTTCTATTCTCCTCTTTGAAAATGCGGTCATTTCTGACGTTAACATGGGAAAAATGTAATGAGACCACACATGCAAGTGTAAAGATGGCCTCTGGAAATACAAAGAGTTTTACCAAAGGGCCACTAAACCAATAAAGCAAATACGGTCTCCCTGATTCAAGCAAAACCGCTGCCGTCAGCACCAGCTACAACAACCCCGCCTGCCTGGAAATACTGTCCAACAGAGGCAAAGCCAGATGACTGTATATCCCAAACATAATTGGCCATTGGCTCTCCCATTGGAGAAATAACCCATGGCAAATGCCACAAGCTTACATCCACAAGCTTACATCCTCTACGGTTAGGAGATGTGATATAGCCACAGTAAGACCCTGTCCCATATTTAACAGGAAAAAAGGTAACTCATGGATTAACATATCTCCAAAGTGTCTAACCAAAGTAACCAAAACCATAACTATTAGTGCTCTTTAAATACCTATATATCAATTGCTTTTGCTTCATTAGTAGGATCCAAAAGGTTATTCCTGGACAAACTTGTGCACCATGAAAGGAAACAGCCAAAGATTGACAAGAGTCCAAGATAACAGCTCAAGAAAAAGTAGACTGTTGCTTTTCATCCACCTTTGCCCCTTTCCTGAGCCTAGGGAACAATCTGTGGAAGAGGGGGGCCCATGGGTAGAAATGTAAGGGCTGCGATTGGGGCGAATGGTGAACCTACAGTATGTATACTGGACACTCATTTGTGGTGGAATCAACTGGAGTGAACATACAACCCCTCCCCCCGCCCCGTGTTGGATGGTGGGGCTGTGGGGGTTTGGCCACAACAGCCTGCAAAAGTGTTTTTATATGAAGATGCTTGTACTCATGGATCATCACTATAGCTAAAAAATGAAAAAAAAAAAAAACAGAGAAAGAAAGGGGGGGGGGGGTGGTGTGGGTTGTGGGGGGGTTGGTGGGGGGAGGGTGGGGGTAGGGGGGGGAAGGAAAGGAAATATGGCCTGTATGATTGGAAAATGATGTATGAAATGCACAAAGTCACCAATAAAATAAAAAATAAAAAGAAAAAAGAAAAAAAAAGAAATGCAAGCCATTTAACTTCTCAATAACTTAGTTTTCGGATACAAGTTTTTTCACATCAAACATTTCATTTCTTGACTGTAATAGGCCCCACAAATTTGAACTGGTGTGCACTAAATAATCAGTTCAAAATAAATAAAGTTGGAAAATTCATTAACCGTAAAATAACTATTCTAAGGTTAACTACTTTATAGTAAATAATCCTCCAATAGAGTATTAAGATTGATTTTACATAAAAAAATACAGTTACTGAAGTTTGATAAATAGGACTTTTTGAGTATTAACTTGAAAATTTAATTCTATGCAATATAGTTCTGGTAAACCTTCTTTACTACTCTTCACTCTTATCTAGAAAAATGCAATATTGTAAATCTATGCTTTGCACTTGACTAGAGACTTGTAATATATACATCTGGGTATCATCACCTTGACTCTTACTCTAAACTCAAAATAGAATATCTATCATTTCCAGGGTCTTTGTGGAAATCCACAGCAGAGTTGGTCAAAGTTTCTAAATTTAAAGAAGTAGAAATCACAGTTTATGGGATTATTGTGGACATAGCCTCTGTGTATGGGTTTCCAGCACTTGAGTGTAAAAGATGCTGAACAAAGGCAGGTAGATGTATGTCTTCCTACTATGATGACAATGAGCTTGGTGGTTTTCTGGTTGTCCTGGAGCTCTGTGAGGGTATGATTAATTTTATTTTGCATCTAACTTAAAAGACAGCAAGCGTAAAATATCTGTTAAATAATATATATTTTTCTCTGTCATGGCATCTTAAAATGCAAAGTTGTTTAAAGTTTGCTCAGTAACTAATCAGAACAACATAAATGCTTAAATTAATAGATATAGATATATCATATATATATGATATATATATATAATATATATATATAAGCATCGAGGAAATTATGATTTTAGACAATAATCTATAGGCACTATTTATTCTTTAACTGATACCAGAACTTCAGAACATTTCTCATAGGAAATATTTAGTTATAAAAGTTAAGAGAGCAAACAGCTATTCAAAACGATTTTAAACCATAGGCTACATTTTACTTTTATTTTTGTAATATAAGAAAACATTTTAATATTTATACTTTGTATATTTAAGGTGGGCTGTAAATAGAAAATAGAGAGAGAAAATGTCATGATTAAAACCATTCATTTCTGCCAAGCATGGTGGCCCACGCCCTTAATCACAGCACTAAGGGAGGCAGAGGCATGCAGATCTCTATGAGTTCCATGCCAGCCTGGTCTACAGATCAAGCTCCAGGCCAGCTGGAACTAAAGGGAGACCCTGTCTCAAAAACACCAAAAAATAAATAAATAAAGACCATTCATTTCCATCAGCACTGCTCTCAAGCCACTCAGCCGACATTCCAATAGAAAATAATTTCTAACTTTTCAGCTCCCAAAATTAAGCAGTGTCTGTTGATAAATATTAGCAAAAATGATGCAAGTATTAGTTATTATTCGAGTTCAAGGCCAGCCTGGTCTACAGAGTGAGTTTCAGGACAGCTCACACTACAGGGAGACCCTGTCTCGAAAAGACCCCCCCCAAAAAAAGTGTATTCAAACTCCTTTATAGAAATTGTATTCAAACTACTAATAGCAAAAAAATCTGGCTCTACTTTTCTTATATTTCTTCAAATTATATTGTATGATACACCTGACATTAGTTTATGCCAAGCTTAACTTTGTTAGTGTTGTTAATTATGTTGCTAGTAAGCAACACTAATGAGTTGACAAAGTATTCAGTAAAATTTAGTACCTTGAACATTTTCTCAAGACAAAAGAAAATTAAACCAAATGTGACATATGTTAAGTATTAGTGAAAAGAGAAGAAAACAATAAATAAATATTGTTAACAACTTCTATGTGTCAGAGTTGACAAATTCCAACATATATATTCTGTGCTCAAGCAAAAGGATACATTTTTTAGCAACTTAATTATTTGTTCATTAATATACCCAATTATGCATATATAGGATTATTTGAGTATATATATATATATATATATATATATATAATTTATGTAATGAACTAGACAATTGTACGTACAGATTATTCAGTACAGAAATTTCCTGATAGAACTGTAATAGTGAAAATATTATATGCTTAGAAATAGTAAATGTGCAAATGATGTTTGTCATCCTTCCTCCTCATATCAGTAAATAGTGGACAAGCTTATGACAATACTTAGAGTCACAGAATCCGGGCCCTCTGCTGCAGGTGTGTGAGGCTTTCATTGTCAGGTACTCAGGTGACTGTGGCAGGAAGATTATAAGTTTAAGTTCTGCCTGCACTACAAAGAAACATCAAGGTCATTCTGAGTAATTTACTGCAAGACTATCTTAAGATATATGGTCAAAGGTGGCTAGTGGTAGAGCACTTGGCTATCATGTTTTCAGCCTTAGTTCAAATGCTGGAACTGCAAACAAAATGAAACAAAATAAATAGAGTTATTACCTTCAGCTTTTAAGGATTTAAAGTTATATCTGATTTAGATAAACTAAAATACAAATATTTCAGACTCAACCTAAGTATCCAGGCTAGTAACAGTGGGGTAAAAAAGGTAACTTCTGTGTAAATATTGTTATAATAACAGTCAATTATGTAAATGTCTTGATTTCATTGTTAAGAATGGTGATTTAAGTATTTGATAAGTACATATTCCATTAATTTAAAATAATTTAACTTGTTGCATATTAACTTGTCTTATACATTGAGAAGAGTATTTATCCCCATTGAAATTAATCAAGTAAAATAAAAAGAATTTAAATACTTTAGATCAGTTATCAATTATAAGCTGGAAATTCAGCATGGAAAAATTACAGGATTTCATGTCAAAATGACAAAAAGAACCTTTTACTTTTTGTTTATTTCAGATTTTGTTTAGTAGCTTTTGTTTTACAGCAGTATTGAAAATATTCAACAACATTCTATGTTATATTTGTCCCTGCTGTCTATTTATTTCTCAATCTGTTGATTGATTTGTTAGTTGGTTGGCTTTGTGAGACAAGGTCTTGCTGGGTAGCCCCATTTGGTCTTAAACTCACAAATCCCCTGCCAAAGTTTCCTGAGTACTGGGATTACAGGCAAGTGTCATCCCTCCAGGTACCTGAACTCCTTTTGAAGAGACAATTAAGAGGTCAGTATGAGTCCTACAAAACACAAAGTAATAATGCAGGCATTTTTAGAGAGACGCTGATTACCCTTAACCCCAAGGATTCAGCTGCTTGTAGAATAAAAAAAGATAATGTTGTACTTTATAATAAAGAAACAGAAAACATAGTAGTAAGAATGTGGGCTCTAGAGTCAATATTTCATCACATTGGAATCTGCAGGCTGCTATATTATGAAAAAAAATTTGAAAACTCTGTGTCTTTTCCCCCCCAAGAAACAAACAAATAATAAATTTAATTTAAGTGAAAATAATTTATATATTTATTTATTTATTTATTGCACTTTTGTGCATTTCATCTAATAGATCTTAAACAAAATTAAACCGCCTCTCCCATATGCACCCCACATAGCCCCGCATCAGATTTCATGTCTTCTGTCAAATACGTTAGCTCATTTCCAGTCAAGCATTTGTACTCAGAAGTACTTTGGTGCAAGTTCATCCACAGGAGTCTGTTTAAGCTATCTAGATGTTCTCACTTAAAGAGGTATCTTTCAGAATATATACACATATGTGTATATATGTATATATTCTGAGAGATAACTAGCCATAAATGACACATCTACAGTACAACCTCTATAGCTAAAACTCATGGAACGTAGAACAGAAGGTAGAGAGAAGACTAATACACCCCTCAACTCTAAGCAGCAAAGTTTCTTCATACAACAGAGTGCTATGCACACAAAAAATCCACAATTGGCTAAGTTTTAGGGAATAAGAAACTGATGAGCATGTGACCCTCAAAGGACTCTTTTTAATATTTTTTTAATTTTTAATTTTTTAAAATTTATTTTCGTATGTGTATGAATGTACTGTCTGCATGTAGGTTGGTGCACCCGTGTCATGCAATGCCGCAGAGGTCAGAAGAGGGCGTCAGATTCCCCTGGAACTGGAGTTAAAGACGGTTTTCAGCCACCATGTGGGTGCTAGGGATAGAACTCGGGTCCTCTGCAAGAGACTCTTATATTAAACCTCACTCACTCATGGCTCAAGGAACATTGTTGAAGAGGGGATGGAAAGATTGTAAGACCTGGGTTCCGTGCATGAGCATAAGGAAACACTGGCTTTCATGGCACTGGGAACTGCTCATGAGAAAAAAAAATTACAGTTTTTTATTTTATTTTATTTATTTATTTATTATGTGTATGAATATTGTCTGCATGTAGGTTTGTGCACCCGTCATGCAATGTCGCGGAGGTCAGAAGAGGGCATCGGATTCCCCTGGAACTGGAGTTAAAGACGGTTCTCAGCCGCCATATGGGTGCTGGGGATCGAACCCGGGTCCTCTGCAAGAGCGTCGGTGCTCTTAACCGCTAGGCTATCCCTCCAGTCCCTAGCCTCTACTTTTAACAAAAGAGAGCCCTAGCCGACTTCTTTGCAGGCTGATCTTTGTGAGTTCAAGGCCAGCCTGGTCTACAGAGTGAGTTCCAGGACAGCTGGAGCTACAGGGAGACCCTGTCTCTAAAAGAGAAAAATAAATAAATAAATAAATAAATAAATAAATAAATAAATAAATAAATAATAAAATAAAAACAAAGAAAACAATCAAAAAAGAATGATAACAAACTGTGGTGTCACTCTGCCACAGGTATAGGTGGTTGCTCCAACCCTGTCCACTTGATTACAGGAAAAATGGAAAACAGAAGACAGCAGCCATCAGCTGTCCTAAACCTTGGGGCCAAAGGCTGACAGCCTTCCCACTGCCCACCTTTCTCATCTAAGGTCTACACCAGGCAATGCCCTATTGGCACTCCCAGATCCTCCAGGCTGCTGCCTGCTGGGCACTCTACAGCCCAATGCCAGACTGTTAGGCGCTGTACAGTCTAATATGCCAGACTGTTGCCTGATAGGCACTCTATAGTCTAATTCCAGACTATTGCCTGATAGGCGCTCTACAATATAATTCCCACCCAGGCACTCACCACACATCACAGCTGGCAACCTGATAGGTCTCCTTGCAGCCCCACACCAGCTTCCCTGGTTGGTGGTCGGTGGTCTGCTGGACCACCGTCCAACCCACTGGTCACGACTACACAAGCCTGATGGGCTAAGATTACAGGTGCAAAATAGCAGCCAGTAATCCCTCTTTGATGGTAAGAAAGACTTACTCGTTTATTAATTCTCAGCATTCTGCTTTTAAACCCAAATTGAGATAATATCTCAGGGCCTAGTTTCAGAGACCCTGCCTCATGTTCCGTAACATCATGTGTACTTGTCAATGCCTTTGATCACAAGGTATCACAGGTTTGCTAATGCACAGGCAAATACTTCCTAAGGCCAAGTTTCAGTGTAAACAGACAAGCAGGTCATAGCACAAAAGAAGCCACAGGGGGCCTCCTTTTTCCCTACAACTAACTGCTTAAAATATGTAGTAAATGTAAGTAAACTTAATCAACTCTCACATGCTGGTATGATTCAGATGATGGCTTTGACTCCTCATCACCTCTTCATCTACTGTACAGATTGTGTATAGTTTGCTTACAAGTAAAACTAACAGGGTGTTGAGATATTCAGACACTTACATAGCATACAATTAGTTCAAATAAGAAATAAGTTAAAACCCCATTATACTTTCAATAAATCAAAAATCTATCTAATTTAAAATATATAATGAGCAATTTCAATTGTTCCCCTCAGTGTACAATACTTATATTGTGAACCAGAATAATGATGTGCTGTTAAAGACAAACTTTCAATAGGTTAGGAGATGTTATAAGCCACAGTAAGACCCTGTCATATTTAACAGGGGGGAAAATGTAATTCATGGATTAACATATCATCCAAACATATGTGTCTATGCCAAAGTAACCTACCATAACTATTAGTGCTGCTTAAATCCCTATATATCTAATTGCTTGTGCTTCATTAGTAGGATCGAAAGGTTATTCCTGGACAAACTGTCAGCCCATGAAAGGAAACAGCCAGAATGGACCAGAGTCCAAAACAACAACATATCCAGAGAAAGTACACTGTTATGCTTCTCATCCACCTTTGCCCCTTTTTCTAAGCCTAGGGAACAATCTGTGGAAGAGGGGGCATGGTAGAATGTAAAGGCTGCGATTGGGGTGAATGGTGAAACTACAGCAATGTAGTCTGGACACTCATTTGATCAACTTGATTGAACAAACGACCTGTCATCCCCCACTGGATGGTGGGGCTGTGGGGGTTTGGGCACAACAGCCTGCACATTGGTTTTGCACAAAGGATGCTTGTACTTATGGATTATCACTTATAGCTAAAAAATGAAAAAAAAAAAACTGAGAGAAAGATGCAGGACAGTTATGGCAGAATGCATGGTCTGGGATGGGGTGGGGGTTGGGGGGAAGGGAAAGGAAATATGCCTGATCTGAATTGGAAAATGATGTATGAAATGTACAAAGCATCAATAAAAATTAAATTAAAAAAAAAGACACTATAGGTGAAGGTGATGAGGGCAAATGGATTGTTAAACATCTGGAACAACTTCTCTTAGAGAAAAGAGATACCCAAATGAAGTCACAAACTAAAAATAAGAACTAATAAATTCTCTAAATTGAGAAATCATTAAACTCGAAGTTACAGGGAATCCTTCTTTCATTAACAAGTGCATAGTTTATAAACTAAGAGTAAAAACAGAATCAAAGAGTTTCCCCTTTCCTTTAAGCTCTATGTAATTCTTCTAAAGAAAATGTCTAAAAGAGAGAAGGAGAGGGCACTTTTACCTCTAGACAATATGACTATATATGAGAGACTTAAGGGGATGCTTTATATGTAGTAAATGACATACTTTCCATGTTTTCAGCCTTTTATAAATGATAAAACCTCTCATCAGTATAACCAGAAGAGATTCTTATAACCCTTATGCTGTCCATTTCTCCTTATGTGTGACTCATTTTGAAGTCTCAATATGGGGTAAGAGAAAACCTCTGAGTTCCCTTTATAGTTAATAAACTATGACTAAATCAAGCCAAAACAAAGGATTGTTGGAATACTTTATCTTGTTTTCCTTTCTTACATAGTCTGATACACTTCTGAAAAATAATGTTTTAACATTTTTAAATTTTGTGATTTCATACAGTGTACTTTAATGGTATATAACAGCCCCTCCCCTGTTCACATCTAACCTTAGGGCCCTTCACTAAATTTAATGTATTATTTTATATACAGTGAGAGAGACAGATCTATATCTATCTATCTATCTATCTATCTATCTATCATCTTTGTTATAATAAGGCCTATAGAGTCTGATTTATACCCTGAAATGTCCTTCAATGAGAGTCCATCCATTGGGTCCTAGTTAACTTACCAAGAGTTCCATCCCTGTAAGAGACTGTTTCTCCTAATCCCAGCAGCCATCAATTTCCAAAAGTTCCTTAAATTGGGTTGGGACTACTAATTCACTTCCCTTTGGCTATGTTGAGATATTGTTTTCTGACTTGAGCTTGTATTTGTCTTGTCCATTGTATCACCATTGCTGTGAATCTGTCCACATGTGTAACTGATCAGCTGTCTGGAAAATATCATTTCCTGTGGCTTTCTATCCCCTGTGGCTCCTACAATTGTTTATACTTCTCTTCTGCAATCATCTCTGGGTCTTGGGAGGCAGAAGTTTAAAATAGGCTCCCTATTCAGGGGATAAGCACTCTGGAGCCTCTTGTTCTCGACACATTGGGAAGTTGTGTGTTTATCATTATTTGCTGCATGAGGAAACTTCCCTGGTTAGAGTTGAGAGATGCATTCATCTTATGGTGAGGGGTTGCTTTGGAAGATGTTGAAGATGTGTCACTTAGAGTTAAGCTTCTCACAGACACATTCTCTCTTGCTAGAGGCAGGGAAGAATTAACTTAGAATAAAATGGAGCTTAAGAATTATGAGAATCCCCTTGGCCTAGATGGGGGATGGTCCACAGATAACTGTGAGCTCATCAAATACCCTGTAAATTTGAACACCAAATGTAACACAGCTGCTAAGCTCTGAATTCTTCTTTTGTTTGAAAATCACCCTGGGACAGTCTCCATTAATTTAATATCTGTCTCCCTTTATTTAGACGGCTTTACTCATGACCTGCATGCATTCTGTTATTGTTAACTGTCTTATCTGCTTTTACCAAGATTTATATATGCTGCCAATGGTTAACTGCCTTCCCCTAATGTTATTAATCACCCAAAGCTTACTTGTCCCCCATTCTCTCTGTATGAGGACACCTGGTAAATTTCACTTTCCTTGGAATCCTGGCCCTTTAATGCGCTTTCTGAGGCCCCTGCTTTTTGCTGTATAAGCTTGTAACACAGGACAAAAAGGAGATTTGCAAGAGATGATACTCCCAGAGGAGCATCTGTTAGCTATGTTTGTGCTGTTGCATGCTAAGCCTCCCAGGGAGCTAGAGGTGGGCCTCCACACTCTCTATTCTTGACAAGTGATGGAAAACTGTGCTGGACTCCATGTTTTGAAAAAGAAGCTTTTTTGACAAGTGGTGAGAGTTACACTTGTCTGAAGTATTATGATACATAGTTACAATAAAGCATGAAATTGCACTGGTCTAGGGATGTGGCAAAAATAACTTTTTTTGTAGGATAGAGGACCTCTCCAACGACATATATTTGGCTATGTTTATAGTAGCACACATAAGTTCCTTTTCTTTCAGTGGGTCTTAGTTACAAGTAGATGGCTGTTGATTACCCCCAAGATAAAAGTGCAAACTACTCCATGAAGAGCAATAGTTTGCTGGTCCAGTAATTGTTGCTTATTAAGCTTTACATCTTGATAGAACCATTGACTGGATAGTACCTGGCAGCTTACACACTGTCCTCTCATATCATGGAAGATGTTCTTCTTGAAGGCCTGTCTTCAACTACAGAGTCTTACCTTTAAGTTCTGGGAGGCAATTAATAACTGTGTGAATAATCTATGTTCATTTAGGAGTCTCTTGGACTACCGTGGTCAACAACTCCAAAATTTTTTCTTGACTTGTAGTTTTGTTATATACCCTATATCTATACAGATGCACTTCTTTATAAACTATATGCTTATCTTTCACTAGAGCTTTGAACTACTGCATTTCCCTCTGATTTTTCATACCTGCTATTTTTCTTCTGTCATTGCCAATGTATAATCCTCTCTACTCCCTCTTCTGTGACAGTACTCTCCTTTTCTCCATTTCTGCTATGATAATCCCTGTCTCCTACAACCCCATTTTCATCCCCTTCACATTCATGGTCCCTTTCAATTTTACTGGCTTCTATGGTTACATAAGGCTAAGTGCTCAGAAAATAATTCAGAACTAAGGTCCACAAATCACAGAGAAGACCAATTGCTTGTTTTGTGATTGTTATGTCATTTAGTAGAACAGTTTCTAGTTTTATCCCTTTACCAGCAAATTTCATTATTTCTTTTTTCCTTGCTGCTTTGTGTTTCTATTTTGATGTTCTTATTTGTTATGGATTGTTTAAGCTATTGGTTTGTTCTTAATTTAACTTTGGTGGTTTCAATATATTTAGAAAATTTACTGTTTCTTAAATTCTAATTTAAGAGAATATAATTTTTAAAAATATTCCTTTATAATATTCTGAATCTTTTTGGTGTCTGTTTTGATGTGTCCTCTTATGTCTCTCATTTTGTTGATTGGATTTGTTCTTTCTTTCTTTTGATTAGCCATGACAATGTTCTCTCTATTTTGTTTATCTGTGCAAAAAAAAATCATCTTTTGAATTAATTGAATATTTGTAATTTTTCCTTGGTTTCTATATCATTGATTGTGCTCTGATTATGTTTCTTCTACTGTTGGGTTTGTTTTGTTTTTGCGTTTCTTTTCAAATTCTTCAATTGTAGCATGAAATCTTTACTTGTGTTCTTTCTGATTTTGTAATGTAAGTACTTAGAGCTAAAAACATCCCTCTCAGGACTGTTTTTAATATATCCCAGAATTTTTGCTGCTTTTTTGTGTTGATTTTTTTCCAGGAACACATTTGTTACTTTTTTGGTTTCTTCTTTGACTCATTCGTTTAGAGCTTCTTTTGTTGTTTATTTTAATCTTACTTGCATTGAGATAGAATGTATGGTATTATTTAAATTTATTTGTATTTATTGAAGTATAATTTATATCCCAGTATATGATCTATATTAGAGAAACATGCTTTGATGAGTAGAATATGTATTCTTTATGGCTTGGGTGAAATTTCCTGTAGATTTCTATTAAGCACCTTTGGTGTATTATAGTTTTTAATTTAGATGGTTCTCTTTTTATTCTTTTTCTAGATGAACTGTCTATTGGAGATAGTATTGAAGTCACCTACTGTTCCTGAGTTTGTGTTAATCTGTGTCTTGAAGTTCTGTAGTACTCTTTTTATTAACCTGGCTGCACCAGAATATGTTGCATATATGTACAAGATTGCAGTATCTTCTAGGTCAACTTTGTTCAGAATGTAGTAGCTTTCTTTATGTCTTCTGGTTAATTTTAATTTGAAGTATATTTTGTCAGATATTATATCATAATCTGCTTGTTTTTTAGTCCCATGTTGTTAAATTATATCTTACATTCTTCAACCTAAGCTAGTCCCTATACTTGAAGGTGAGATGTGCTTCTTGTAGACAAAAAAAATAAAAGTTGAATTTTCTTTCTTAATCCATTCAACCAGTCTGTGTCTTTTTTATTGAACATTTATACACTTCACACAAGCTGTGTCTTTTGACCTGGGTGTTGTGACCATTATTTGTCATTATTGAAGCTATATATTGATTACTTTCATTTTAATTTGTTCTTGTATTCTTAGTATTATTTTATGTTTTCATAATTATAAGTTTGTTTCTTTCTGTAGCCTCTTGAGTATGGTAATTCTTTTCTTTAGTCTGTTGTATTGTTTGATTATTTTCTGTATGGCTGGTTTGATAAACATGATTTATTTTAGCATATGTATTATGAAAGAATTTTATTCCATATTAAAATATGATAGATAGTTTTGGTGAGTGAAATTTGTGGGTTGGTATCTATGATCATTTAGAACTTGTAATAATTTACTCTTGGCTCTTCTGGCTTTTATAGTTTGCTTTGAAAAGTCAGTTGTAATTCTGGTACATTTTCCTTTTATATAATTTGTTGTTTTTCTGTTACAGCTTTCACTACTCTCTTTGTTCTGTACATTTAGGTTTTTTTCTTGGTCTTTTCCAGACAGGGTCTCCTTGTAGCCCCAGCTGGCCTGGAACTCACTTTGTAGACCCTGAACTCATAAAGATCCACCTGCCTCTGCCTCCCTAGTGCTAGGATTAAAGGCATGCACCACCATGCCTGGAACATTTAGTATTTCACTGCAATATATTATGGCAAGTGTCTGATCTGGTCCTTTCTCTTTGGTGTTCTCTGAACTTTTTGTATCTGTATGGGTATGTGTTTCCTTAACCAAATGACTCGAAATTCTTTCCTTTCCTCTTTCCCTATGATAGTCTTGGTCTATTCATGGTGTCCCACATTTCTTACTTATTACATTCCTGTGGATTTAACATTTTTCCATATTCTTCACTTGCATGGTAGAATTCTTCAACTTTGTCATATACTCTTGATGTTGTGTTTTCCATTTTGTTCATTCTGTTGGTCTTGCTTTATTCTTTCATTTCATATTTGCTTATTGAGTATTTCAATTCCATCTTCATTTTAGCCTGAGTTCTCTTTTGTGAATTTGCTTCCCAAAAACCTGACTATCTTTGTCTTTTCATTCTTCCATATATTTTAATTTTTTGAGCTTCTATCAGCTGCTTATTCCTATCCTCTTTGAGTTCATCAAGTTTTTTGTTCTTTAAATTCCTTAAATTCTCTGATAATGTTTATAATTGCTCTTTTAAATTCCCTGTCTTGTCATTACTTAAGGTAGTTCTAATTGTACATCACTTCTATAGCCTGATGGAATTTGTTAGGGATAGACTATCTTGTTTTATCATGTTATTTGTGTTTAGTCATTATGGCCTGGACATACACATTTATTTTGTAGTTTGTGTGTCTGAAAAGAAAGTCAAACCTGCCTTCGTTGAGTTGAATTTTGTTCTTTTTATATTGTTGTCATCTTTTGTTTGTTTTATGATTAGGTCTGTGTTCCAGGCTCTCTCTTTACACATAGTATTGGAGGGATTCAATGCTTCCTTAAAGGGTATGTACTCTCCAGCGGGGGAAGGAGCCTGGGACCAAGGGGTGATGGAAATCAACTGGGCAGGTTCTGTATAGCTAAGCAGGGAAACTGTGAGTCCTGGATCAGAGTGACTGTGAATGGTCCCAAAGCAACAGGTGACCTGGGATGGGCAGAAGAATATGAGATTTTATATCTGTCTAAGCCACACAGATTCTCATTTGTTCTCTGGAAACCTCAGCAGGAAAACTACCAAGGCAGAATTTGAGGAACACGATGGGCTGGTTCTGACTAGCTAGCAGAGAATGTGTGATCCTTGCAGAAGCAGAAGTGCGAATGGTGACCTGGAGCAGCAGGATATGACTAGCTCACCCATCTAATCAGATGCTTCCTAACAGCCTTAGTGGGAAAGTGCTGATTTTCTTTTTTATCTCATCTTTGACAATAGATACGGATTTTCTGCTTCTGGTATTTGGTTAATCTTTGAATTTTTGATTAGAGGAAGATAAATCTTCTCTCCTAAATCATCTTAATATTTGTCATAAAATTTTGTTTACTATTACTACATCAGCAAAATTTTTAACAAAGTCATTTGACTCCTTTCAATTGATTTAAATACATTTGACCCAATTTCTTTTTTTTTTGAATTTTTTTATTTTTATATATATTTTTATCAAATCTAGACCTGTGTCCCCCACCCTATCTACCCACCCCACCAGAGCTCATGCATTCTGCCAAACATGCTTTTCATCTCTTTTTCAGTCTTTCTCAACATTCTCCATGTGGAAGTTAACTGTTTTGAGCAGAAGTTCACTGTTTGAGTCAGTTCTTTGATGCATTGACTCAATTTCTTAATAAAAGTCAACATATCCAGTTGAATAAATCTTTCCATTTATAGTTCAATTTTGGCTCTGATTTTAAATATTTGAGAAACTTTGATAAATTAACTTTACGTATCTATATAACATCTTCTCCTAGGGCCCTACGTTTGTGAGAGGTCAGTAAAGCAGGAAGATAGCTGGATATGGTGTGCTTTACACAAATGATGTTCACTGGAAAGCAATGGTTCTTTTTACTATGGTCGAAATCTGAGCATCATTTTATTATCTTCTTTTTAATGTATAGCTCTTGACATGAAATTGAATAAGCATGAATATCTGTAGCCTTTTCCTTCATTTAAGGTAAGGCATCTTCAATATCCAATTGCCTATATCCATTATTAAAATTTGCTTTAATTATGCAAACATTTTCCAACTTGTAAAAAAAGAAGATGCTATGGTTACTGGACATGTGATTTGTGTACTTATTCAATTGTGGTGAATGTCAGTGATGGTAGCAGTATAGCTGAGGGTCCATAGCCAGACTCACATTAAGTTTACTTGGTTTTTATCAGATTGCCCCCTGAATGCAGTTACATACATGCAAGTAATGCACTCAAAGATATAAAATAAAAATATAATAAAATATTTTAAAATTCATGGTCTGACCTCCCTTTCATATGTTCCTGCATCATCATTTTCACAACATGTAATAAACACACAGTGCATAGTGATAACCTAACTTCCTTTTGTTCTTTAATATTTAGTACTTGTAAACAAATACATATGTAAAAGAAGATAATATGTCATTCCTTATAAATAAAAATTCTAGTAATAATTTTGTAGTAAGCATCGAGAAAGTCACTGTAAATTATGACAGACTTACTCTTTGAGCAGAACTTACTTATTCCCATCTAAGGCACCTTTCCCAAAAGACATTATTCTAAATTTGTCCCTGTTAGATTTTGTATTACCCAAGCACCCTGTTGTAGGAAGCTTATCATGTTACAGCACAGTCCCAGTAAGGGAAGGGAAGCACAGTGGCTGCCTGCTGTCACTGTGGGGAACTGACCCCTAGGTGCAGAGGTCAGTTGGTTACTTTCATAACCCAACCTGAGAGGTATTTCAAACTCAGGTCCTTAGCCTAGGTGGAGGAACACCTTCCATCTGGCCATGCTTTCCCACCTGCCCAAAGACTGCTGGTCTCTGGACAGCAATTTCAGGTTGATGATGTGATTGGTCTCCATCCAACCCCATGCTATCTTTGAACCTTATGCTAGCTTACCAAGTTGGTGGTCTGATAGACCCCTGATCAACCCAGTAACCACTTGTCCCATGCTGTAGTCTCACTGGCAAGAACTTCACGCAGACAACAGGATTCTTCTGCAGCAGTATTTATTGTGCACAGCTCTTTTAGGAGAAGGACCCCGAAATGGGGCAGAAGCACTGCTTATATAGCAGTCCAGAGGGTTCGTGTATGCTCTGGATAGGTGCACAGTCCGATGCCTCATTTGCATATTAAAAGCGCAAGCTCAGAGAGCGGTAGTCATGCGCAGTCTGCAGGCAATAAGCAGAAGTCAGTGATCATGCTAATGAGTGCTCCAGATTGAAGCTCTCCCATTGGCTGGGAAATGAACTGGGTAGTTAGGCGACAAAATGGCGATCATAAGACCTGGCCAGGGTCCAAGGCGCCATTTTGGNTCCAAGAAGTCTGCTGAGCAGCTTTATTACTCTTGAGGTTCTTGCAGGAAGAGATTTACTTTAAAAAACAGAAAGCAAAAATAACTCCATCTTTAGTTGATGTCTAAATTAATTCATTAATATTCTGCAGATTATGTTCCTTTCCTGTGGCTCCTTTCATTTTCCTTTCAATCGTTTTATTAATAAAATCATTTTGCACATGCTGTCATAATTATACCTTTATTATAGACTGAACTCGGATGGACAGCAGTCCATCAATTACAAGGAAAGCTCCTGTGAAGACGAGGCAGGTGGTGGCACTCAACATCCTGAAAGCTTGCTCCAGAAACACAAGACACAGTGTTTTCATTGTTAGCAATGAAGTTTCAGTCCTCCTGGCTAGAGCACAACTATGGGGAATCCAGAATACAAGTGTTCACAACTAAGCTAGAATTCATGTGTATAAAAGAAAGAGTCACAATGAAGCAAGTTCCCAGAAATTTGTGCCTCTGGTTGGGGCTCAGAAAAAAATGTTTTATGTGTACGTGGGTGTGTATGTATAGGTGGGCATTTGTGTATATTTGTACATGCATGCGCAGATGCTTGTGGAGACCAGAAGTCAACTCCAAGTGTCATTCCTCATGATTGGTTTGACCTGGTCTGTCTACAATGATTTTTGAAATAAGTGTTTTGTATGCCTTCAAGCTCATAGATAGGTCATGGGCTAGCTACAACAAGTCTCCAGGGTCCATCAGTACTTCCCCAGCATAGGGATTAAAAGAGTTTGCCATTTACCCAGCATTTTGTATCATTGATTCTAAAGTCAAATTCTCATGGTGCAAAGCAAATACTTTATCAACCATTTTCCAGACTACTCAGAGAAATGTTTAGTCATGGAAAGCATATAGACTAATATAAACTTAAGCAAAGCCAATGTTAAGAATGCATAGATGTATATTTATTTCATAAGAACATGCTTTGTGAAAACAGTACAGATTTTGAGACAGAATAGAAACAAATTATTATTCCACATGGAAGAAAAATGACTCTGTGTACTGAGTATTGTCATGTCATTTGTAATATAAAATGGAAATAAAACTCATTTGTGAATGCTGTAGTGGGTGGGAACATTGTTCTGGAGTAGGTGCCACTCAGTAGTAGAGGGTCATGATTTGATTCCCTAGAACTTAAAAAATAGTCGTACATTTTTGTACACATTGGCTTATTATTTCAGATTAACATTAACTTTTGTGTCATCACCCTAGTTGGACATTTTTCTAAAGTTTTTATACTCTAATTGTAAGGATTTTAAAATCATACTATACTACTATGATGCCTGTAGCAACAATATTCCTTTTAATAATACTACATTTCTGTTTTGTCAGAAAAATGTATCCTGCATAAAGTGAAATATCTGTATATGTGGCTCTATTTTAAAAGATACTGTTACATGAAATTTGGCCTTATTAGGCATTTTCCATTTTTGTGTACAGATATTCTTGCTTAAACTTCACAGCTTCATTGTTCTTACAGCTGAGGACCTGATATTTATCTATCTATATATCTATCTATCTATATATCTATCTATCTATGATGTTTCTTTTTGTCTCTTTGAGTCAGGGTCTCCCTTTAGTCCCAGCTGGCCTAGAGCTCACTATGTAGACCAGGCGGGCCTTGAACTCACAGAGATCCTCCTGACTCTGCCTCCCAAGTACTAGGATTAAAGGCATGAACCACCATGCCCAACTATATATCTATGAAGTTTTTAAAAAGACAGAATTTCTTACAAATTATTCCATTGACATAGGCTTATAGAAATATAGGAACTTACATACACATTATTTATTAAGAGACATAAGGGAAAGAAAAGAAAACCTCAGTGTGCTTTGCCAAATTACTTCTCTGGGTGACAGTGATGGGTTGTACTTTGGGCTCCTGAAAATCTTCCATGTGACAGCCATATGCTCTACCTAAAGAATGGGGAAGAAGAGCAGGATCATTTAAGTCACCTCTTCAGACTGCAAAGCTCCAAATGCATGAAGGATTTGCCTGGAGTTTTAAACCATCATATTTCTGAATTTCATCTTGTGCACACCAAGCAATCCTGAGATACGTGTATATGCCAGCAGGAAAGTCCCAGAGGAAAACCGAAGTGCAGTTGAAATGAGAAGTTATCAATTCAAACTCAGGAAAATCCCAAGTGGAATCTCTCACTGTTGTGAAGGGTGAAATCAGAAGTGAGATCAAGAGTGTAGCAGGTGCACCACACAAACAGTAGAAGAGGCTGAGGACAAAACTGGAATGAGGTTTAAAACATGCAATTTGTGTAGTGTGAAGTTGAAAAGATGTTCTGACATTGCATCAGTCTTTTTTATAGAACATTTTGTACTTATTACTTTTATTTAATGTGTATGAGTGTATTCCATGTATATTTTAAGTGCAACCCTACAGCAAAATGCTCATGCAGGCTAGAAGAAGGCATTGGATCCCCTGGCAAAGGGGACGTTAGCCAAAATTTGGGTGCTGGAAATCCAACCCAGGTCCTCTGCAAGAGTAGCCAGTGCTCTTAACCATTGATCCATCTCTCCAGTTCCATAACATTTCATATTTTATATAACAAGGTTGATCAATAAATCCTCATGTCATATCTTAAATGATACCACTTTTTTTCAATAACTTCAATGCCAGACATTGACCTACCTCCTTACATTTGGGCCATTTTACCCCATATCAGTCTGTTTTCAAAGGACCAAAGATCTCTACAACAAAAATTTTAAACCCCTGAAGAAGGAAATTGAAGAAGACATCAGAAGATAGAAAAACCTCCCATGCTCATGGATTGGGAAAATTAATCTAGTAAAAATGTCCATTCTACCCAAACACTTGTATAGATTTAATGCAATTCCAATTAAAATCCCCAAGAGTCATAAAAACAGCTTGGTACTGGCACAAAAACAGACCTGTTGACCAATGGAACAAAACTGAAGATCCATACTTGAGAACATACAATTTCAGCCATCTCATATTTGACAAGGGGAAGAAGAATACACAATGGAGGAAAGACAGCATCTTCAGCAAGTGGTGTTGGCAAAACTGGATCACCACTTATAGAAGAATGAAATTAAACCCCTACCTCTCACCCTGTACAAAAGTCAACTCCAGATGGATCAAAGACCTCAACGTGAAACCCCAAACTCTGAAGGTGATAGAAGAAAAAGTTGGCAGCAGACTACAAGACATAGGCGTAGGAAAAGACTTCCTAAATCAGACAGCAGCTGCACAAGAATTAAGGTCGACAATTGACAAATGGGACCTCATCAAACTCAAAAGCTTCTGTACATCAAAAGAAACAATCAAGGAAGTGAAGAGAAATCCCACAGAGTGGGAGGAAACCTTCACTGCAGATACATCTGACAAAGCATTGATTTCCAGAATATATAAACTACTCAAAAAACAAAGAAAAAAGAAAACAAACGACCCGCTCAATAGATGGAGCAAAGAACTGAACAGAGACTTCACAAGCGAGGAATTAGAGATGTCTGAGAAACACCTCAAGAACTGCTCAACATCACTAATCATTAAGGAAATGCAAATCAAAACCACTTTAAGATATCATCTTACTCCAGTAAGACTGGCTAGGATCAAGAAAACAAATGATACCAAGTGCTGGAGAGGTTGTGGGGAAAGGGGAACACTCATCCACTGCTGGTGGGAATGTAAACTCGTACAGCCACTATGGAAAGCAGTGTGGAGAACCCTTGGAAGACTTGGAATGAACTTGCCACCCGACCCAGCCATACCACTCCTGGGCATGTACCCTCAAGACTTACGCCACCACAGAGATACATGCACGGCCATGTTTATTTCAGCTCTCTTCACAATAGCAAAGAGCTGGAACCAACCTAAATGCCCCTCAACTGACGAGTGGATAGAGAAAATGTGGTACATCTACACAATGGAGTTCTATGCAGCAGTAAAGAAAAATGACATCATGAGCTTTGCAGGTAAATGGTTGGAGCTAGAAGATATCATGCTGAGTGAAGTAACACAGTCCCAGAAAAACAAACGACAAATGGTATACCTCATCTGTGAATGCTAGCAACAATTACATAATTGTATGGCAAGCTGAGCAACATCAATGTAATCTGAAAACAACTGTGCTCTTATATGGTGGATTCCCTTAAAAAATAAACAAATACAGGAAAAAAAACAAAGGACAATGTTTTGCCGATATAGGTAATTACATGTTTGTAGATTTATTTACACATCTTTGCATTTATGGTTCTTCACCTGTCCTCTATGGTGGATGCTTAGTTCATTTATTTTCATTATATGCTCGCTGTCTTAATGCATGTAGTTTTTCTTTATACATACTCTTAAGTACATTTCTCACATTTTGATGCCCAAGAGTTACTATTTTTAAATTAAATGGATCTTCATGTCTATTGTGATTTTATTTGAAGTGGATTTTTAGAAGAACATTTATTACTTTCTGTTTATGTTATTTGGCAATTCTATTTGTGTTACTCATGTTCACATTAATTTCACTCAGCATAATTTATGATATCAGTCTTTTGAAATATTATGCTTCCTTCATAGCCCAGAATGAATTTGGCTGTGACGATTGCAGTATCTCCCTAATTGAAACAAGTTTTCCGCCAATATTTTCACTGTTTTTTCAGCTTTTCATTAACCCACAGACTACCTTTGTTGCTTATTTTGATATTTATATATTGTGAGGATTTCATTTCATTTGATTAGTATGTATAATCACAAGTTTTTTTAAACCTTAAGTAATTGAATCATTTATCCTTGTAAAGTCATGTAATATATTACCAGCAAAACATTCTTCCATAAAATCTATGTGTCCAATGTTGTTGTATCTACCTCAGCTTTTAATAGGTTAAATAATTTTTAAATGTTTTTTTTCTTTTAAATTATTAAACATATTTTATTAAATAAACAACATACATGTGTCTTTATTTTTTACTATTTGTTAGCTTTATTAGTCTGACTCATGTCCCCCCAAAACTCACATGCTGTCATTTTCACCCCCAGCATGACTTCACTTGAGGCAGGGCAACTGGAGATAATTATAGCAAAATAAATTTAAAGAGCAGACTTTGAGCTGATAAGGCAGGTGTCTTGGGACAAGGTCACAAAGCTTTCCCTGACCTTTCCCAAAGGCACAGAAGAGAGACTACATGAGGATAAGGCAAGAAAACAACCTTTTCCACACCACCAAGAAAGCCCCACCAACCAGCCGTGCCCTGCCTTGATTTTCCAGTCTTCCAAACTGAGAAATAGTTCTAAAATTTAAGCCTTCTTGCCTAGTCTTTCCTCCTGTGAGCTGGAAACTGACTGAATCAGAAGGGCACGTGTGCCTTGGATCTGGGAGAAAGGAGACTTTTGGTTGCAGACTCCTTTCATCTGGGGATTTGGTGTTAACATCCACAAATGAGAGAGAACATTTGCAGCTTGTTTTTCTGGGGATGTGTTACTTCACTTAGCATAATGGCTTCTAGTTCCATCCATTTACCTGTAAAGTTCATTGTGTCATCTTTCTTTATCTCCGAGTAGTAATCAATTGTGTAGATGTACCACATTTTTGTCATCCGCTCCTCAGTTTAGGGGCATTCGGGTTGGTTCCAGCTCTTCACTATTGTGAGGAGAGCTCCATTAAACATGGATGTGCATGTATCTTTGCTGTAGGGTGAGTCTTATGGGTATACACCTGTAGGAATGAAACTTTGTCTGGCTCCAGGCAGGACCTGCAACTTCTATCCCAGAACTTCTTTGAGTTATCTGATATGTCCATGGGCATTCAAGTTGCCTTTGTGAGTTATCTGTAGCTCCATGAGGTTGGGATATTGCAGTATATCCTGCCTTACCTATCTCTTCAAAGTTCCAGACCCTGATGGCCTCTTCCTTTGAGGTAAATGTCACACCTCTAGTTTACTGGTTGCACAAACAGGACCTCTGAAGCCCCCTGTAGGAGCCAGGATGGCCTTCACTTTCCTTCCCCTCATTCACACACTTCTGCCCCCCACTCTCTTGCCCAGAGCACAGTAGATTTGGTATATAAGCACATTGCTAGCCTGAATAAAGGGGAGTCACTTTTCTCCCAGGCCCTCTCTTTGAGTCTGTTTCATTCCTCCTTGGATGATTTCCCGAGGTTCCCTCCCCCTCCTTGCCAGAAGCATATATATATATATATATTCCATTGTGCAATATTATACAATATATAATACCACTCCTGGATATATATATATCCAGGAGTAGTATGACTGGGTCAGGTGGTAGGCTCATTTTGAGTCTTTTAAGGGTTCTCCACACTGCTTTCCATAATGGTTGTACAAGTTTACATTCCCAACAGCAGTGGATGAGTGTTCCCCTTTCCCCACAACCTCTCTGGCATTTATTGTCTTTTGTGTTTTCTATCTTACCCAGTCATTTTAATGTGCATTTCCTTAATTATTAATGATGTTGAACATTTTAAGATGTTTCTCAGCCATATTTAGTTCCTGACTGGTGAAGTCTCTGTTCAGCTCTTTACACCCCCCTCCATCTTTTGAGTAGGTCATTTGTTTTCTTGCTTCTTTGTTTTTTGAGTAGACTATATATTCTTGACGTTAATGCTCTGTCAGATGAATCACTGGTGAAGATTTTCTCCCATCCTGTGGGTTTTCTCTTCACTTCTTTGATTGTTTCTTTTGCTGTACAGAAGCTTTTGAGTTTGATGATGTTTCATTTGTTGACTGTTGACCTTATTTTGTGTGCAGCTGCTGTCTGATTTAGAAAGTTTTTTCCTATGCCTATGTCTTGTAGGTTGTTACCAACTTTTTCTTCTATCACCTTCAGGGTTTCAGGTTTATATTGAGATCTTTGATCCACTTGGAGTTGATTTTTGTGCAGGGTGAGAGGTATGGGTTTAATTTTGTTCTTCTACAAATGGTGGTCAAGTTTTGTCAGCACCATTTGCTGAAGATGCTACCCTTCCTCCTTTGAAGATTTTTTTTGACCCTTTGTCAAATATGAGGTGGCTGAAATTGCATGAACTCAAGTTTGGATCTTCACTTTTCTTCCATTGCTCAACCAGTCTTTTTTGTGCCAGTACCAGGCTGTCTTTAAGACTATGGCCCTGTAATATAGCTTGAAGTCTGGTAGAACAATTCCTTCTGTCTTGCATTTTTCACTCAGGATTGCTTTAGCTATTAGGGGTCTTTTGTTTTTCTATACGAATTTAAGGATTTTTTTCCAAGTCTGTGAAGAAGCTAGTGGGGATTTTTATTGGGATTGCATTGAGTCTGTGTATAAATTTGGGTAAAATGGACATTTTTACTATATTAATTTTTCCAATCCATGAGCATGGGAGATCTTTCCACCTTTTGATGTCATTTTCAATCTCCTTCAGGGGTTTAAAATTTTTGTTGTAGAGATCATTGGTATCTTTGGTTAGGTTTGTTCCCAGGTATTTTATTATTTTTGAGGCTATTGTGAGTGGGAATTTCTTCTTATATTCTTTCTCCACTTATTTATTGTTGGTGTAAAGACAGGCTAATGATTTTTCCAGGTTAATTTTGTATCCCACTACTTTACTGAAACTCTTAATCCTTTCTAGAAGTTTTCTGGTGGAGTTTTTAGCATCCCTTAGGTAAGCTATCATATCATCTGCAAAAAGGGATAGTTTAACTTCTTCTTTTCTGATTAGTACTCCTTTAATTTCATTCTCTTGTCTTACTGCCCTAGCAAGCATTTCAAGCACTATGTTGAAGAAGAGTGGCTATAAGGGGCTGCCTTACCAGGTTCCTGCCTTTAAAGGAAATGGTTCCAATTTGTTCCTATATCTGACTTGACCATATTTTTCTACTGAATCCCAACATTAGACAATTTAACGTATAAGAAATTTCTTATATACTCATGTGTAAATCCACCATCTAGAGACTATTTTACACTTTCTATATTTGCATTTTTTACCCTTTTCTTTATTTCTTTCATTTTTAACGTTTTATTTTCTCACCAGTGTCTGGATAAACATCAGTTTACTATATTTCTAAGTGGCTAGTATTGATATTGTAGAACTCAACCTTGCTTATCAATGTTTAAGCTTGCTTCCTGTTACCTTTTATATATAATAAAGCACATGACCAATCCAGACTCATTTTAAAACCACCCCACCTATCTAATGAGTATGTTGTGACATAGGAAAAAATGTAGCAATTTAAGCTTTGTCAAAAATTAGTCAAGTATTTTTTAGAGTATCAATTATTTGCATAGTTACATTTTCATGCTTAGACTAAGAAATTAGAGATATTCAAGATCTCCATATCATTAAAATGCTACATCCTGGAAACTAATTGGAGTATGACTAAACTTCAATCTGGACAACTAATTTAAAATTTCTCAGAAACTCTCTCATATCAAAACCTTTGCAGCACCTAGAAGGTAAGTTTCATTAGGACTCATTATAAATAGTTGTTACATGTAGGGGCCACAGAGGGGTTCGATGTTTATGGCAATCTGAGGCTTTTCTTCCTTTCGATGTTCAGACGGGTCAACCTTTCAGTTGGCACTTTCTGGTACGGTCTCAAAAAGACCCAAAAAAAAAAAAAAAAAAAAAGTAAAAAAAAAGAGGTAATTCTAGAATTAGACACCAGCCATATGAGGAGTCGTGTTGAAGGTGGGGAACATAAGAAGCTGTATCTGATGGTTCACAGCTGTCAGAGCAGGTCAACACTACCAACTGATTGTCTCTTCAGTCCCCCAAATGGAAGGACTATTGTTCTTTGTGGAAGAAAGAGGTGTCACTTTGTTAGGAAGCTCCTTACAAAGATAATTATGCAAACACACTGCTGACACATAAAATGAGAAAATACGAGTCGTAGTGGTGCATTTTTTGTTTTCTTTCACGCGGGCCAGTAGCCCCAAGACATAGTCCTGAACTTATCTATCAACAAGTGGCCTTGACCCACAACGATCTTCTGCCGTTACCTCCCAAGTGGTAGGAATAAGGGCCTGACCATGACATGGTCTACCTTTAGTCCACTGGCTGAGAGCTTGCGTATGTAGACCAGCTGGCCTTGAACCACAGAGGATCATCGTCTTACTCTCTGAGTGTCGGATTAAGGCATGCACCCCATGCCAGGCTATTATTTTTTTTATGAATATTTAGATCACAACCTATGGAAAATATAACATTAAAGGGGGCAGATATGGCTGTAAGTTACAGAACATCCATTTCAAATTATCCACAAAAAAGAAATGGTGAATGGAAGGGGCAAGGTGGTCGTTGGATGAAGGGACACGGGATATTTAACTCATTGATGCATATTTAATGACGTTGCGTTCAAAAGTACCCAGTTTATTGCCCTCGGACACTGTTCCGGCTACAAGCGGATTTTAGCGATTTTACTACGTAAAAGGTAACATGGATATTTACAATTGGTTTACAGACTCTGATAAATGGTTAACGATGAGTTCAATCGTAAGATATTAAGTGCGTGTTGTCCACATGTTTTTCAAAGAAGTTGAGAGCAACTAACTATGGGATTGGCACATACAAATGTTCTCTATACGTTTCTCTGTATGTACCGTATACTAGTCTCTTTGAAATGTCTTACTCTCTAAACTCTCTTTGCTCTCCCAAATTATATAGTCACCCAAACCAAATGGGTATTATGAAACATAGCCCTTGAACCAACCTAGCAGTATAAAAAATTCTTCTGGGACTATGGTTAAAAAATGTGTGGGTAACGATAGACATGAAAACTCTTTCATAAAAAACCTTTGCAATTTCAAATCTAAAACTAACTTATGGGAAAAGATTTGTGTGTTCCAACAGTACAAAATTCAAATAACGTAGAAAGAGAAGATACAGCTTTGCATATCTAGGATAGTATACCAGAAAGCTCAATGAACGGTACCCGTCTTGAATTCTCAAGGCAAGAAAAGCCTCAGATTGCTACAACATAGAACCCCTCTGTGGCTCTGATAACAATGTTTATAATGAGTCCTAACTGAACTTACCTTCTAGGTGCTACAAGGTTATGGAGAGTTGACTTTTATATCATTAGTGTCCAGATTGAAGTTTGAGCTAT